>JASAOM010001029.1:0-102716 GCA_030849085.1 Borovskyia barvae
TTGTGGAAACGGCGACAGGAAACAAAGCTGTGTGTGTGTAGTGTGTGTGTGTGTGTTTTTGTGCGTAGTGGGGTTTATTCTGTGTTCTGATACCGTTTGTGACGAAACAGTGAAGGCATGCTACTAGTGGTGCAGTAATATATATAGATATATATACTCTTTCTTGAAGGTGAAGGAGGGGTGGGGGAAGGGAGGACGAAGAAGAAGAGGAGAGAGGGAAGTGATGTGAAGACGCGTCCCGATAAGATAATCGTCGCCCCCAGCCGCACAGCAATGCTTCGAGAGAAAAAAAAAAGGAGGATGCCGCTTTGACGTTCTTTGGCTGTGGCGCCTGGCGCAGCACTGGTGATGCAGCGAAGGAATCGAGCTGCTCCAAACGCTTTCACCGGTTCCACAGCGGACACGGAAGGTGACCAATAGAGAACGGGGAGGGAAAAGGAAACGGCAGGGGGGGGAGGATGAGACGGAGTTTGTGTCGAGCGATGAAAAGATGGTCAAAAAGAATCACAATTTCGGAGAGATACTCGAGACCTATGCACTTGGATATATATAGATATATGTTGAGAAAACGGGAGCCTCACGGTTCATAAGAGTGACCCTGTGCATGGCAGCGCTGGTGGGACAGAGCACCTCAGGATGTTAAGGGAGAACAGTTTCATCAAGACCCCTCCAGTCCGCCCTCCTCTTTTGGAGCTCTCCTCCTCCACCCCCACCACCCGTCGCCCATCCATCCCCCTAGGTTCCTCCTTGGAAGCAGTTATTGCTGTTGTTTGCACAGCCCTCCTCCTTCCTCGTGTTTCCATATCAAGGTAGATGGGCAAGCGCGTGTACCATCGGTGTAGGCCGCATCCGCAGCGAAAAGATCATACCTTAAAATGTAAACGTTCTTCTCGGGTGTTTTCTAAGATGCCTTGACCATCCAGTCCAATCACGGCCCTTTCCCCTCCCGTAGCCATCCACGCGACCCTCTCACCTCACAGCACTTCTCCACTGCCCTAGCCTTCACCATTCTTCTTCTCTACCTCCCTCCACATGTTCTCTCTGTCAACAGAAGGAGGTGGCGAGGTGAGAAAAGTTGAGGCTTGGGGAGGGGAGGGGGAGGACGCAGCGAGCCTGCTTCCAGCTTGGGCATGAGCCAACAAAAAGAAGAGGGAGAGAGGTCCAAACCTATATGTATGTATACATGAGAGGCGTCGATTGCTGTTGCGGGAACTAGTGCCACCACAAGCCTCTCTGCCATCCATGCGTACCCCTTCTCTTTGTCTTCCCTATTCATTAACTTCATCACAGATGCCCCCACTTCCTTCTATTCCGTCTTGCGTCTTTTAAAGAGTATTCGCTGTTGTAATTCGCTGGATAACTTGTCATCCCCCACGCACCTCCCATAACAAAAAAAATTATATATTATCCTTTCCAATGTTGCCGCTGCACTTCCTCACGAACACGTGCTTCATACTCCTTAACATCGCGCACGTACATCTTGTACGGCTCCTCCTGTGCCGGATCCTTTATGTTGGGGTGGTCCAGCAGCTCCTGAATAGCAAGGAGAATCTGTTTGATCGTGATGTTCGGTCGCCAATCCTTTTCCTCGTTGAGGATAGAAAGGCACACCGTGCCACTGGGGTAGACGTTCGGGTGGAACAGCACCGGTGTAAAGACGCACTTGGGTGGTTTGGTGGGGTAGTCCTCGGTGAACTGAAGACGTAATTTGAATTCACCCCCCTCCCACGGCGTTCCGGGCTTTCCGGGTATGCCGGCCTCCCAGTGGAGGAGGTCGAGTCCCGCGGTGGCCGCGGCCGCGTCCCGCGTCGATACCGTCGATGCAGCCGCTACGCCGGAGGAGGACTGGGCGTTCAATGACGAAGAATCCGCGATGCAGTCGCCCGTGCCGGAGGACGCGGTGGTGGAATGCAATATGAGGTTCGCTCCATCGCGAGTATGCTTGACCCCACCCAACTGATGGCGCCCCGACACTATCTCGGCCGGCTTTGCCCAGAAGCCAAACGGACGATCCTTTCGCCACGCCTTCCGCTCCTCTCGTAGGCGAGACTGCGCGAGGGACAGACCTGACATGGACGGTGAGGTAGGCGTAGATCTAATTGATAGAGAGAGAAAGAGAGAGAGAGAGTTGGTGGATGTGGGGAATGATGGATGTAGGTGTGCAAGGGTGCGGGCGTGTGTGTGTGTGTGTGTGTGTCGTGGTGCTCGTGTGGCACCACCGACGCGTGCACTGCGTTCTCTCTACCTCGCGCAATGGATGAGACAATGGATTCTTTTCTTCGGACCGAGGGGGGGGGAGGGGCGAGGGAGAAATTCTTTTGCTACCGTGAAAGAAGAGCGGGAAAAACGGTGCGATGTCTTCCCGAACTCCAAAAACAAAGAGGTGGAGAAGTCAGAGAGAGAGAGAGAGAGAGAGCGTCAGAGGAGGCACCCAGAACAACAGAGTAGGAAAGGCCAGCAAGGGAGCAAACCAAGAAAAAAAAGGCACCGGCCCTGCGATGGCAAAGCGGGGAGCACAAAGGCAAGGGCAAAGCGAGAAAATAAGATTCTCTCTTCCACCACAAAAAAAAACACAAGGAGGAACACGAGGCGTTCCCCTACAGATGTGAGGAGAAGGAAGATACACAAGCGGCGGAAGCGGAGAGGGAAGGGAACTCCGTAGTGGCAATGGTGCGAGTTGAACAGAGAGAGAGTAGGAGGAGGGGAGGGGGGGGTTGATGGTTTCATCAACCGACTGGCGGTAGAGGAGATGTGTATTTGGAAAGGCGTGGAAAAGGGGAGGAAGGGAAAAGGAAAAAGCAGACAAGACGAGAACAGCTCCTCCCCCCCCCCTTTTCGTTCTCTCCACGCACACATTCTCAAGCGTCAACACCTGCGTGAGGATAGAGATGAGCTGGTGAAAGAGTCAAAACAGAAAGAAAGAGAGGAAATGGAGCTACGTGGCGCCACCACCTCCCCTCCCTCTTCTTTTCTTCTCTCTGAACGGGCCCTGTCGTTACGGTTTTTCCTTTCTGGTTTTGCTCCATTTTGTTTGACTTTTCTTTTATGTTAAGTTTGTGAAAAATGCGAAGATAGAAACGCAGCTGGCAGCCTCGTTTCCATTTGTCATGTCCCACTCTCTTATCATGCACTCTCTTCCTCGGCAGAAGAGCAGGAGGAGGAGGAGGAGGGATGTTCGACGCCACTAATGCCCTCTCAAAAGAAAGGAAATGAAGAGCAGATCTGTGTTAGGAGACAGCTGGTGTTTTGTCGTTGATGGGGGAGAACGGAAAGGGAAGAAACAGAAGTGTTCACTCAACGCGATTGCTTGGGTCCTTCCCATCCGTAAAGCGACCACGTGGGTGTGTGCCGCCGTGTCTCCCACCAGCGGTGAGCCATGCACGAAAAGCGGCAATCTGTCCTTCCACAACACCCCTCACGATCCCAACACAACAACAGTCCCCAAGGGCGGCACCACTTGGACAAACGGATACGCATGTGAGCGTCGAGAGGCGGTGTCGGTGTTACGATTCATGCGCAGCGAGCCTGACACGAATATCGTTGAGCCTAGTCGAACTTTTTGGTGGAGAAGCATGACGGGGACGCGGTCACCGACGCAGCGCACAACGATGAGTTCCTCCTCGACATCCTGTCCACTGATCTCATTCGATGCGGCGGCGTTCGTCTCCGCCGCCGGTGGTGTTTCCTTCTGGGTCACAGGAGCGTGGGGAGGATTCTCAACACCGACAACGTACTGCAAAACGCGCGTTGCCCCCACGAAGCCCTCTTGCACATCACGCACGGTTCCCACGAGCACGGTGTTGACCGCCATGCGGACATGCACGTGAGGAGGGTCACCGGTGATGGCGGCATCGCTCACAGATCCAGTGAGGGATGTGGAGTCAGCGAGCTCTTCCTCAGACATACCCACGGCGCCATCGCTTTGGCCCTCGGCGATGCCTTCCGTGGTGCGTCGAGTGGTATCATTTGAAGAACACTCGTCACTACTGCTGCTGCTCTGCCGCCCCACCTCTCCGAAAGCAGAACCTCCACGTTGTTTTCCAAATGATGAGCGGTACGCCTGTCGCACCGCACGCATCTCAACTTGCGCCATCTCCTCGGTGTGTTGCATGATGTAGTAGAGCCGCTGCCAATCTTCTTCGAGCATCGCGCTGCCACCGAACTCCCCAGCAGCCATTTCGTCTTCCTCTGCGCGGTGTGGCTCTACCTCCGAGAGGGGAGAAGGCAACATATCTGGCCCCACAGAATCATCTTCATGGGAAGCGATGTGGTCCTCCAGTGCGTCGAGCAGTCGATAGCGAGGGACGCGTTGCGCATACCACGCCCACGCCTCTTCATCCACTATGACCGAACCGCCGACAAGTGCATCGGGGCTGGTCATCATCCCAGTCAGGAGGGAGCCGGATGGTGTCGAAGACTCACCGGAACGTCCGGTCTCGTTGCCGGAATGGTGGTTGGGCAGTTGCGATACACAACGCCTACTTTCTTCTCGCACCTCTACAGCACCACGCACAGAGTTCGCTACCGAGAGGGCGGGAGCGGGGCTGGACGGTAAGACGCCCCCAGCTACGCTCCCTAGACCAGCTCCCCGCAGCGAGGGCGGGAGGAGTGGCGCAAGGGCCCGCATGAAAGTGGGCAAGGCGCGTCGCTGACAGATCGGGCATGCGAAGGGTCGTGCTGCCCAGCGCGACGCCCACTCCTTTTCTTTCGACACGGGCGTCGATGGTCCAGCCTCGGCGGAGCTCTTCGCTGTCGTTTCCGCTTCGTCCGGAGACGCGGTGGGAGCTACCGGCTCCTCTACCTGCATCGCCGCCGCCTCCGCTTCGAGGTCACGGAACGGATTCAGGGGTTCCTTCTCAAGCTCCACCAGAGCCGCGTTGGGGCTATCACCAAAAGGGTTGGGGTAGTGACGACTCAGCTCTGCAACACTCATATCCATGGCGGTAGGAGCGACAGCGAGGCTGGATGCAGCAACGACAGCAGCATCGCCTGTGCTACCCTCCAATTCGATGGTTCCATTGGTGTTGCGCCGTAAAATCTGCAGTCGTTGAGGTGTTATCGAGGCTGCAGCTGACAGGGAGCCCGTCGGCGCGGCTGAGGGACGGCGTTTGATGCCTGGAGCCGCCCCAACAGGGGTAGCCCGTGCGGCAGGCTTGCCCGCCAACGCCAACTCCAACTCACCACGGTTGTCCGCGGTACCCTCAACGAAACACACGCTGGGAATGAAGAAGCGACCGTTGCAGCTGTCGAAGTGGAAGCGCGGCTGCGGCATCACCGGCTGCTCCCTCATCTTTGCGAGTTCAGACGGTTTCTCAATATCCTCTCGCCCTATGCCCACAGCATCCCACACTTCCTTTAGCAAGGAATCAACAAGCTCCTCCGCGGGAACACCGAGGCGAGGGGTTGCCCTGTACTGCATCGAGGCGTCGAGGAGGCGCCCACTACGATTTGGCCCTGCTGGTGCCGTGGTGCCCGTCTCGCTTGCCGTTGTGGGGGGAGACGAAGGAGAAGAAGGCAGATTTGCGACATCACTTGTCTTCGCCAGCGGTGCTACTGAAGCCTTCGATGGAGACTTTGGGCAGGCCACGATCTTTTCCTCGTAGCCACTGATCTCACCGGGGCCGGGGCCATCGCATACCTGCGCTGCGGAAGCCTCATTGTCCGTCGTGTCGGCGTCGTGTGAGTGACGTCGTCGAACGTGCTGCTCCGCGTTGACACGCTTCCGGAAGGCGCGACCGCATGCGCTGCAATGAAACAGCTTAGAGGGATCGGGTGGGCTACGTATCGCAACGGACTCCAAGCGAGTTTCGACTTCCGCCATGACCGCTGGCTCGGCCCCCTGCCTGGATGCCGTCGCAGCGGAGGGAGAGTCATTTTCATTCGTCGCGGTGGGTTGCCGCGGAACCCAGAGCGAACGCGTCCCTGTTGTCGCGAAGGGAGGAGGTAGATGCGTGGGCTTGTACGCCAGACACGCAGGATCGTGCAACACCACGGCGTCGCCCAACAGCTCACTCTTCGTGGATCGCAGTTTCTGTGCCGCTGCTGTCAATTCTTCTAGCCACCGTTGCTGCTGCTCCGGGTACAGGGGCTCCGGCACGGCGGGAGGCACACAATTTGGGCCCGAAGGAGCAAGCTGCGGGGGCACGTTGAGCCAGACCCCATGTTTCTCATTTGCCTCCTTCAGCAACAGAAGGTGCACGTCCACTTCCGTCCGGACAAAGGTATCGTAGAAGCGGACCTCCGGGGCACACAATGGCGCCTCTAGAGGTGGGCTTGGCGGCATGTTCAAACCTTCCGCGTTCTGAGACGAGCGCGCGGCGCCGCTCCCACCCATCGTCGATGCTGCCGAAGTTGATGATGACGATACGTTGTCACTGGTGAGGGGATCGATACACCGCATGGAAGACTGTCGAAGAAGTGCGGTAGGCGTAAAGGCAGAACGACTAGAAAGCATCAAGCGGGACCACTCGCAGCGCACATGCAGTGATGTGGACGAGCCCAACGGCGGGCACCAAGAAGAGTGGCGAACGAGCAGCATCGGCGGTGACTGTTGCTGTTTTAGCTGTGTTGCGTGGTATAGCAATTTGCTTCCTTTTTCCCCTTGAGTTCTTCTCTACTGGCCTGCAGAAGCCCACTGCCCTGTCGTAATGAAACGGCACTTGATGTGGCTCGCCTACGAAGAGCTCACCAAGACGAAGCGAGACAAGATACAGGAAAGACGCCTGGCAGAGTTGGTATGGCCGTGGTTTTGGGTGCGTGCGTGGGTGAGTGGGTGCGTCTGCTAGTCTACAAGCGTGTGCGGAAGTGAGTGTCCCACCTGGGGGAGAGGGGAGAGGGGGGGAGAGAGAGCGACACCTCGAATCGAAAATCCCGATAGGACCACCGGATGCAAAGAGGGAGGCCACGAAACCTCAATTCAAGCACCATCTGACAGGAAACGTGAAGAGGAGAGGCAGGGAAAAGCGGGGGAGGAAAGTAAGGGAGAGATGGTTGGTTCTGGAAGGAAGCCAAAGAAAGATTACGTGAAACGGTGTCCGCGATCAGCGCATCACACGTCATGAAGAGCCCCCTTCCAGATGAAAGAGAGGAAGAGAAAAAATGTGGGGGCGGGAGGGGAGGAGAAGAGGCGGAAGATGTTGCGTAGCATTTCAATCGACCTACGTGCAGTGATGAGCACGCATACATACCTTCCTCTTCTGGATTGTAACCCAGGCACACGCGCATGCCGCCACCATCTCGCTGTTTGTGTGTGGTGCGCACCGACTGCGATCTTCCCCGTCCACCGCATGATGAAGCTCCTGCGTTGGCAGCGTAGAGAGCCTTTCTGGGTAACAGACAGCCCGCCTCAGCTCAGAGCGAAGCCGCAGCCCCGTCACCCATTCGATGCAGGAGGTCCCCTCACTACATCGATGGCATGCTTCCTTCTTTTTCTTCTCCATGAGCAAGCGTATGTATGTGTGTCTGTGTGTGTGTGTGTGTGTGCGTGTGAACGTTCGTGTGTAATCCAATCGAAAGCCTCAACGCCTTCACTTCGATATCGTGCAGTTCCTCCGCCCCTCCTCCTTCTTTCCACAGAAACACGTAAGTTCGGGCTCTCAGGCTCCTCCTTCAACCCGACAACGTTGCAGCTCAGGGTGTTGTCCCCCTCCTTTTTTATGAGAATGTAGAAAAAAAAGAAATTAAATGACACAAGTGGGGACGAGACATTTGCTCTTCGCAAGCTGGATCTTGGGGGGGAAGGAAAGCACATGAAACACACACGTACACACACATATATGTGTGTGTTCCCAAACACGCGAGACCGTGTCTTCTCCCTCTCTCTCTCTCTGTTGTTTCCACTTTCTGCAGCCCACCTTGACCTTTTCAGACTTCCCTTCTTCCCTTCTTCTCTCCTTCGAGCAACTCTCTCCTCTCCCGGATTAGAAGGTCCCCACGACGAATATGCCTTCCAGAAAGGCACGCGGCCATTCCAGAATATCCATGACCGCATGGATTACTCGTATGATCTTTTTTTGATGTGCATGAGCTCGTCCTAGTGAGGCTTCTCCTGGTCCGACGCATGCAAGGAAGACCCCTGGTGAAGGCCATCTGTTCCACTCACATGCTCCACGGAGGATGTTTGGCTACGAGGAATGTTGCGCCTCAGCGGTGCTGGCTGTCCTGAGGAAAAGGAAGGAAAAGGTGTTTGGGGGTTCCTCCGCGGGGTGCTGCTGGCGGTGGAAGAAGAACTTGTGCGATTTGAATCCTGTGACAACGACCTGCGCTGTGCATGGCGAGCAGCAGCAGTGATAGTAGCAGCCGTATACGATGCACTCGAGGTCCCCGTTGGTGTCCACACGAGGAACCCTGTGTCCGCCGGCGACATCATCTCCCGATGTGGGCTTCGCCGCCCGCTTGGCGAGATGCGAGATGAAGACGAGGAGACAGCCCCCCTCTCAGTCCCCTTCGGGTACACGCGCTGTTGTGTGGGGAGCTCACCCGCGTCGTTTACGCTTCGCTCTGCAGACGAGGTAGCGGAATGACTATCCTTTTCCTCACCCGCCGCGCTGGGCGGCATCGCATCCGAGGTCAGGTTGGGGAAAGGGGCAGGGGCCACCCGCCGCCGAGCACCGGAGCGAGGACTACACCGATGGCTGGAGCGCTCCTCGGCGCCTGGCGCCACCGCCGCGCCGGGGCCCAGCGTTGTTTGGAAAGGCGCTAGTGCAATGTCGGCAGAGGCGCCATCTGTATGTACGCAATTCTCCGATGTGATAAGGGCACCTGCCGCATTGTTGTCGATGGTGTCGGTGGTAGCCCTCCCACGTCTGCCTCCCTCCTCTACATCCAGTGTTGTTGGGAGGAGCGCGGATGTGGAGGAGGGGAGGTTGCCGGAGCCGTGAAGCAGCACCGCCGCCGTCCGCATCACCGTTGACGGCACGGAGGCAGGTGAACTCCCATCCACGTTCCCCACGTCCAGCATCGGTGACGAGGCAGTTGGTGGTGGCAGTGGCCGGCGAGCGGCTCCGGCCTCCTGCTCTCCCGCCATCGCTTCCGGTGTTTCGTCCCGCGCCCACCACGATACGCTGTTTAGGGAGGCGCACGTCATCTGCTGGGCGCGCACCCCGCGCAAGATGGTGGAAAAGATGACCAGTAACAACACCACGAACAAGTAGGCCGCCAGCACATCGGGGACAGCGTGTGGGTACAAGGTTAAGATGGGGAGCACCACCAAAATGCCGATGCAGAGCACGACATGCAAGCGCCACTCGATCCGGTCGTTCCGCGAAGACTGCGAAATATGCTGCAAGTGAAAGGGGGTTTGCGGTGCCATCATATGAAAATAATAAAGGAACTCCCGCAAGTTAACGATGCCAGAGAACTTGTGGCTCTGAATCACCGGCATCTTCCGCTCGGATGCGGGAACCTCCCATGAAAACTCCAAGACCGGCTTGCGGAACCAACTCACGTGGTAGCCGTTCAAGGTGGCAAAGCGCACCGAGCTTAGGTCGGTCGTTGTCACGACAGGTTCGATGATGCTCTGGTACACGGTGAGCAGTCGTTCGTTCGTCAGCACGTTCAGCCGTCGGCATCCCCGCACCACCACCACCAGCAGCAACGTGAACCCCAAAACCACCGCCAGCCCGCACGCCGCCACCCCGGTTGATCCGCTCAACTTTACAATCGCATATGATTCATCGCTCACCGAGGAGAGCATGAGCAGCCACACGCCAAACAGAAGCCCCGCGACCAGGTCCAACAAGAGCCACTCGTTCTGCATGAGAACCCCCTGTAGCTCGGGTTTGGAGTGCCAGACGATGAACTCGTCGCGATAGAGGGTCGAAGTCAACGCCTTACGATACTGGGGCGAGAGGAAATCCGAAGTCAGCAGCTGGGCCGTCTCGCCGCGCTTCTGCCGAGCGAAGCGGGGAGGCAGCGCCGGGATAGTGGGGGTGGAGATACCCGTCACCATTCCAGCTCGCCACGCGGCTGAACGCAGTCCCTGGATCGGAGGAGCAGCGGCCTGCTTTGGGGAAGGTGGGGACACCCCCTCGGGCATATTTATTGAAGACGCCGCAGCAGCCGTGTCAACCCCTGCAACGTTGAACGTCGACCCCACCGTCATTGGTGTACGCATTGCCGTGCCGATCTGATTCGCCTGAAGCGGTACGGGCGGCGCAACAGCATGCATGAGCTGCAGCTGCGAGCGGTACTCCGCGAGCTTTGGAAGCTCCGTGAGCAGTGAGCGTCCTCGCAGACGCAATGCAAGTCGCATATAGGTTGTAGACGCCATGTTCCGCCGCGCGTCGTTGAGCAGTTGTAGCCGCTGATGCCGAGGAAGTCGAAATGAAGATGACATCATGGGGCTAGCCGCGGTGCTGAAGCTCTTGCTGCTACGCGCGGCGGGAAGGTCCGGCGAGAGCGGAGATGAAAAGTCGGTGCAGACCAGAGGCGTCGCCGGCCGACCAGTACCGCGAACCTCTTCTGACACGGAGTACAGCAGCAAGGTCTGGCGGGGTGGTCCCATGACCCACCATCCTAGACCAACGCAGGCCGCATACGCCAAAATCAAGATCCATGTATAGTACCAGTCCGCAAACCATGGCTTGAGCGACAAGGCAACGTCGGAGACGATGACGATGACAGAACTGAGCAATGCAACAGAGAAGGGTACAAATGCAAAGCGCGCTACATCACACCAGAAGCAGACCTCCCCTGGGCCTAAGCACGTCGGGTAGCGGCATTTGCAGATGGGGCAGCAGCCCGTGACAGCCGTCGCGGGGGTGGTGCGGGAGTAAGGGGGGCGTAACAGGACGGAGGTGGTGGAGAGAGTTGCGTGCGGACTCGACAGTGAGTCATCTCCCGCAACGACCTCCCTGGCTCGCGCCTCCATCGCTGCATCGTCTGGGTTCGCTCTGAACGATACAAGGGCACCTCCGCCGGACACGCAATCTCGAGCGATGGCACTGTGGTGTGGAGCCGCGGACGTAGCCCCAGAAGATACGCGTTTCAGTTCCTCCTCACGAGGGCGGGCCTCAGTAGCAGGAGGGGAGCCCTCCAGTCGACCCTCCAAGAGGTCCGAAACAAACGGCTCGTACTTCCACGGGAGCTGCCAGATCGTCAACAGCCACAGATAAAGCAGAAGACTTAGGGCAAGGAGTAGAAATGCAAGCACCAGCGTTAGAAGAGACGGAGCACGGCAGATGTAAATATTGTTCGTGGTGTAGGAAGCGATGCACGACATGTCCGCGCAGACCGGATTGAAGTTAGGCTCCCGGAGGTCCTCACAGAATCCTGCACGAAATGCCTCGATCTCCTGCGGGGTGTGCGCCGGCCCCATCGCATCCCCCCCTCCTCGCTCACCACCACCACCATACGAGGAAGTTGGGGAGGCGGCACGGTAATAGGATAGCACTGTCTGGTTCACCTCCTTGCACGTCTGCGTGCTCTCGCACCACGCGCACATCAGGGAAGGAGGCATGATGCCATCCGTTTGATCATAGACGCACTCGCTGCATCGGCGAATCGCCGAGCAGTTGTTGAAGGCGTGCACACCGTGCAGTCCACCGCCCGAAACTAAGAAGAGCACAGACAAGAGGCCAAGCAGAAGCACCCAATCGCGCGCTGAGAAGAACATATCTTGTGGCGATAAGAAAGAAATTGTGTGTGTCGAAGATATATATATATATATATGATGCGTATCGCCCTTTCCCTAATCGAAGGAAGCTTACACCACCCGAAGATGGGGGAAGGGAGGGGGGGAGGGGAGGGATCGGTGCGCTAAGGAGAACACGATGGTTTGTACGGCCTTCTCAATTGTTGCTGTCAACTCGCATAGACCAGCAATGCCACTGCCTCTTTCTTTCAGGTCGCTTTACTCGTTTCGCGTTCGGCGAAGTTGGCTCCCTTACACACATATATATATATATACATATATAACGTAGGGAATAGGAAGAAGTTGAGGCAACTTTGCTATTGGAGTTGCGAATACGCCTGCGTTTGGGGCGAGGTGAGGAGAGGAAGGACGAGGAAGGGGGTGGGAGAATCGGAAGGCGATGCGGTGTGCAAGGAGAAGAACGTGGATGGCAGATGCGCGTTCCCCTGCATTTTTCCACTGGAGTGTTCGCACCTTCCTGACCAAAAGAGGAGGAGGCGAAAGGTGCCCACGATTGGCGTGACTACACTAGCACACAACGAAATACATAGAAGAAGGACACATTCCTTGTCTTCGAAGGGGCAGACAGAGACAGAGAGAGAGAGAGCGAGAGAGAGAGTTCAACACACGTTAAAGAGCATGCCGGTGTGAGCGTATCTTTTTTTTTGTCGTCGTCGTCGTCGTCAGCTCTTTCTTCCCTCTTTTTCCTATACTGTGGAGGCAAAGGGGAGAGGAGAGGGGGGAAGGAAGTGAGAAGCGGCAGCGGCAACCTCAAACATCTCTCATCATCACTCCCTCTCTCCCTCTCTCTCTATCGGGAACAGACGGGCACGAAGACAGCAAGATAAGCGCCAAACTCACCGCGCGGCACCACCGCTATGTACGTTCTGTGACGGTTCCAAGCCAAGAACAATGTTCTGACAAGGCAAAAAAGAAGAATGGAGGCTGCGGTGACAAAGCAAAGAGGAAAAGGGTAAGCGAAAAGGAAGTGGGAGTGGGGTAGCTGCTACCATCGTGGCTCGCATTGCGAGAAGAAAAGAGTTACAGGAGCGGAGAGGACGGGCAGAGAGGGGGGGGAAGGGGGTTGAACCATTACGAAGGTGGACGATCGTGGAACTCCGACTTTCTCCCTCCAACCCGCGGCACCTCCCGTTTTTCACCGCCATCGTTTCCGCTTTCCCTTTCGAGGGCAAACATCGCTTCTACTTAAGATGGGTCCGTAACAACCGCTGCTCATTCGCATGCAGATTGCGCCGAGTGCGCCACTTCTGCTTCAAGTGAACAATGGCTGCACCCACAAGTAGGATAACCATGATCGTGATACAGGTAATGCCCAAACCACAGGAGGCGACCTCACACTTGGAAGCCAACGAGTACCGATAGGCGCTACGCGCCACCTGGACCACCTCGCTCGGATATCCGTTCGGCCCGTCAACCGATACTGGCGATCGTGCCGCCACGTGGGCAGCACCGCCGGCGGACACCGTCGCCGTCAGCGGAGCGCGCAACATGACGCAATAATCCACATCCGCAAGATCCGGTGTGATGAGGGCACGTTCAGCATGCCTGCCCTGCGCCGTTGGCTGCACGCGTATGGCCTGCACGTCCCGACGTGCTGAGAGTGCCCCCCTGTGGGATGGGGTCGTGAGGCCCTTTACGTGGTGCGGTGCGGACGTCTCGAGCGTGGTGTTTGCATCCATCGAGATCATGATGACCAAATCGCTCAGGTTCGTGTGCGCGAATACGTTGACGTCTTCCCTGAACATGCTAAGATAATCTCTTCTGGTGAGCAGCTCGAAAAGATCGGTTCGAATCGTGGGGAATGCAGCATCACGAGACAACGTCCACACGAAGGGCACTCTCGGTTGATGCGCCCCCGGTGAAGCATGGAGAGGTGCGAGCCGATCCAACCGGCTGGCAGGTTGGCGTGTAGGATGGAAAAGGGCGGAAGTCCCTTGCATGGGGAGCACAACACCCTCTAAACTAGAAAGAGGAGGCAACGGCGTTGAAGGAAACCCCATCCTCGCTCGCTCGCCGATCTCTTCCGTCTCAGCAAAACGATCCCACAGCTGACTTGCTGTGACATCCGGGCTCCGCAAGGGCAGCTCTGGTTCTGCGAAACTGCGATGAGCACCCTGCATGCCCGCACACTGGTGGCTCGCATGAGGGGATGCAGACCGCGACACAACGTCGTCGACGAGAGGAGGTGCTGCACCGAGAGCGCGGGTTACCGATGTCACCTTTGAGCTTCGCGCCGCGACCCGGGGATTCGATACCATGAGCTCCACTCGGAAGGTAATCGCCAGCAGTTCCAAATAATTCAAGAAGTTCTTCTCTACATGTTCAATGGAAACTGTGTGCAGGCACACGCGCGGCTGTGGTGCCGCCGCCGCTACTTCTCGCTCGTGTTCACCCTTACCAGCGTCATCCACCTCAGTTGGGATACTGCCACAGTTGATGCCAACCCCATTCTTCTGGAGCATCCTCTTCACATCGGTCAGGAGTGCTAACCGGAGGTGCTCACCATAGGGCTCCGACGGAGCTACCGCAAAATAGACAGATCCTCTACTGTCAAACACGGTGGTGTACCTGCAGGCGACAGACGTTGGCTCTTGTGTAATCCCCTCGTGGGACGAGGAGGCAGCCGATGAGTTCATGGTGGAAATGCAGTAGGGAAAAGAAGAGGGTCTGCGGAGGAAAGAAGGCGGAGAGAGAGAGGAGGGGAGGAAGGGCTGTGGAAGATAACGCAATGATAGAACAGCCAGGTCGATCCTTGACAACAGAAAAGAACATAGCGAGCGAGAGAAACAGGGGAGAGGAGGAGGGCGAGGAGAGAGAAGGGTGTTTCCGAAGAAATCTATACATATATATGTTTGTCTCTCTACTTCTTATTTTCGTGCGCCGAGACGTGAAAGAAGAGAGGAGGGTAAAGAGGAATGGTGGGAGTACGACCGCCGTTGCGTGCCGGTGCGTACGTTTACAAAAGGGAAGATCAGCACACACACAACAAAGCACGTGGCGCTCGCACACCTCCGTCCTCGTCGTCTTCCCTTTCACACGTCACTCAGAGAAGGCAACGCAAATCTTTTTTGGTAGGAATAGAGAACGAGAGAGAGAGAGTGACAGCAAGCTAGCGCAAGTTACGTAGCGTGGCCGTCCGATAGCGCTGAAGCGCGTAGAGTGTGAGCATGCAGATGTATGTATACATATATATATATATATATATGTATACATGAAATCACCCTGGTCAACAACTCCCACTTTGGTGATGGCTTCGCTTGCGGCAGCTGGACCCACACCTATCGAGAGGTCGAGGTAGATGGCGGTGGCCTGAGAAGTTTGTGTGAGAAACAAAGAGAGAAGGCTGCTTCACTACCCGATGCGTAATGGAACGAGTTGACCTCCACTCAGCTCAGTCGTAGAGGAAATACAGAAAGTTCCTCATCTCATCAAGCACGCACACACAGAACTATGCGTAGTCGTCGAGTTTGTGGGGTAGGGGGGGGAGGTCTTTTTTAAGGGAGAGGCCCGGAAAAAAGAGCACGTGAGAAAGCATATCCAGCAGGCTCAGACGACGGTGCATGCGCCCCCACTGATGGGATCCTGCACCACTCTCCGCCCTTCCCCCCTCACCAGCACCACCCCTCCTCCTCTTCGTCCCTTTTCTTTCTTTTTCGAACGGCTCGTTGTGGTGAGGAAGCGGGAAGGGGGGGAGGGAGAGGGGGGCACAAGAGGTCGGCCAGCAACGACGCTCACTTGTGTGAGACGGGGATGAAGGCGAAGGCTCCCCTTTACTTTTTTCACCTCATCGTGGGGAGTGTCTGCGGGGGTGAGGAGCAGGGAGGGGCAGTGAGCTCGACAGGCGTCGTTGTTGGGCCCAGCGCCACCCATACGCGATTCCTACGCCCATCAGACAGCCACCAACGTGGGCGGCATGGCCGCTACTCACGAAAGGTCCCGCCAGACCCCATTCGGAGAGAACGGCCGGCCACTTCACCTCGACCTCCCCGTCAGGCCCGAGGACTTTGGCTGCGACCAGGGAAGCATACGCTGTCATCAAATCCACGGTCAGGTGGTACATCTCTGGCGCCATCAGGCAGCACGCTATGAGGGGCCGCCCGAAGTAGACCGCGTTGAACCCAGCAAGTGCACAGATGCCACTGCTGGCCCCGCACATGCACATGCGTGTCCGCATCACCTCCTGAATTGCCACCGCAGAGTTGCAGTCCCACACGCAAAGACGTAGCAGCAGCAACGTACGCCATCGATGGAGAGAGCTACGCACATAGTCACCCAGTCCGCAAACGGGGAGCGCAGGGGCGCACTGCAGCTCCTTAAACTCTGCCGCAGCGTGCTCCGCCCGCGCTCGTACCATGCGCACCATAACGTTGTTGTAGAGCACCTGAAGCCCTAGTCCACCTATTGAGCCGCCCGTGATCCACACGGCGAACGCCCCTGCCGTGCGTACGCAAGCCTTCACAACGCTGCGTTCGCGCCACGCAGCCCGCCACCGTTCTTGCATGATGTCAGCAGTGATGTACAAGAAACTCTGATCGGTACGCAACGGTCGGCCATATGGCGAGGTGGCGCCAGGGTCTGTCCCCGTCACCGCCGCGACACGCATCGGCACCGCCTCATCACCGAAATCCACCAGCGTCGCGGCAAGCGAAAGGGCATTGATGAGAAGGTGCCGCGTGGTGAAGTGAATAAAGAGGTGCGTCAGCAGCGTTGCCGGGTGCGCAGAAGCCCCCTCCACGCTGAAGCCGTAAGACTGCGCCGATGCCGCACATTCCTGATCGGTCGGCCAGCTTCCTCCCCGACAGTGCACCACGAAGAGCACGGCGATGGGTGCGAAACGAATCGCTGCGCAAAGGAGGCTGGTGTTCGTCATACTACCATTCCTGGAGAGCAGAGCCCCCCCCCTCCTCCTCCTCCTCCTCCTCCCCCTCGAAAGAGATGCGCTTCACCAACACGAAGACGCACCCACACACAAATGTATACCTACCACCGCCCTACAGAAGAGGAAAGTAGCAGTGTGCAAACATGGAAGGAGGAGGAAGTGGAGAAGAATGCGCATGCTTTTTCTCTTACTATTACTATCGTTCGTTCTTCAAGCGTCCTCTGTCCTCCTCTCAAAAGAAGTGCCCGTGTGCCGTAGGAGAGAAGCCCATAGTGAAAAGAGGGGGAGTGAGGCGAGTACGAGAGCGTGAGAAGGGGAGAGAGAGAAAGAGAGGAGGGAGATTTTTTTCACGGCGTGGCGCGAGGCGAAGAGGAGCAGGAGGAAGAAAGCGCATCGGTCAGAGGCTCAAGAGGATGCGTTCACCGGTGCTTTGTCGCGCTTGCGTATCGAGCAAAAGGCCAAAGGCTAAAACAGAGAGGAAAAAGAAGGGACGGAAAGTGAGGCCGAGGGACCGCGACACCAGAGAGGTCCTCTAATCGGTCTCACACGATCGCGCATATTTCAGGTGAGCATGCCTCTTTCCCATCCTCTTCTTATTTTACTTTTCTTCTAAGTTCAACATCTCTTCAGTTACCCTTTGCTCGCATTTTTTACTTTTACGAAACCCACGACCCTTTCGCTCCTCCTCCTCCTCCCAGCCCTCTCTCCTGACGATCGTGCCCTGCCCATGCGCTTCAGAAGAAAGCATAAGATGGCACGATACAGACAGGACCATCGATCCGAGCGGAGTCAGACCTCGAAAGCAAAAACAGCAAGTGGTCCGAGCGAAACGGCGGTTCCCATGGAGGGAGGAAGAGGGGCAGGGAGACGAAGCACAGCACTCGCCTTCGATCATGATGATCAGCAGCACCGCCTCTCCTTTGCATTGAACGGAGCGAAGGACGAGAAGGGAGGGGAAACGAAGAAAAAAAAGATAAAGAAAGAGAAAGCTACAGCACGCGAATAACAAGACGCAGGCAGGCGGACATATGACAAGGAATAAGCCCTCCTTCTACCTGTCGAATCTCGCTACAGCGCTTCGCCGAGAAAACTAAAAGTACTAACACCACCCGCAAAGTTCATTCCCCCGCACCGTACTCCACCACCTGCTGCACCAAAGATGGTCCCCCCCCCCCCCCCCCCCGGGGGGCAATCCGTTCCCTGTTTTGTTCTTTCCCTTTCCGTCGTCATTTGCACCACGGTAGAGGAACGCTTCTTTTTTGTTCTCCTCCTTCCGCGTCAGGGTTGTCACTTGCATGCAAAATGCAGCGAAGGAAACGCAGGAAGCAAGCGAAAAAAAAAGGAAACAGCGAGAAAAGGAGGAGGAGGCGTTTGTTGTTGTTTGTGGGAGGGAGGGAGGGAGGGAGGGAGGGAGGGAGGGAGGGAGGGGGAACAAAATTTTCAAAAAAAAAAAAAAGCGGGGATAAACGAGAAGGCAGAAAAGAAGAGGGATATAAATCAATATGAATATACATAACGGACACATATAGTTGTCCATGTATGCATGACAGAATATGGACTATGCTTACACAAAACGGGACTCGGTGTTTCTTTCGCACACAGCAAACACACACATACACACACACACACACAGCTCACATTCGCCATGTTGTGCCCATTTGCTTTGTACGTTTCGTTCGGAGCAAAAAAAGAAATGAATACGAGAAAGAAAATGAATTTTGTTCTACAACAGCATGAAAAAAAAGGGTGGTGCGTGTGTACATGTATGTGCGTGTGTGTTGTTTCTCTCTCTCTCCCTCCCGCCTTCTCTTCGTTTAGAGGGGGGGCATCTGGATGCCTTTGATGGTGCGCGTGTTTGTTTTTATATTATGTGCTCCACCGCCTCCACCTCTCCCTCTCTCCTCTCCATTTCTTCCAGCTTTACCTCATCCGTTGCCCCTCACCTTGCCCTGTAGAACAGTTTCCTTTGTTTCCGCTTTGAATAGGGAACGAAGATGAGAAACAAGAGGCCCAACCACAGGAGCGACGGCACTCCACCTTCTTGTCCTCCCTCGCCCAGCTAGCCTGGCGGGCGGTGACGTGTAGTGGGGGGGGGGGGGAGGGGGGCGAAGAGCGGAAAGAGAAGCGGAGGGAAAGGGAGAGCCCCTGCCGCACAGAAGGGAGAGAGGGGAAGAGACGTAGACATCATCCTCTCCTCTCCTCTCCACCATGCCGGTGGCGAACATGGCCTTTCCCACAAAAAAAAAGATTTTGAGGTATGTGACTCGGGCGGAAGAGGTGGAGCAAGAGAGAAAAGCGGGAGAAGACGCTTCACACGGAAGAAAAGAAAAGCAACGCATACCGGGAGAGGGAGACAAAGAGAGGTTGGACGAGGTTGGACGGAGGGGGAAACGAAGTTGTTTCGTACGGCAGCTTCCCGTGGCCAAGGAGTCGAAAAGGCAAGACGGTGCCATAGCCATCGATCACAGCTCACCACCACCACCACCACCACCACTACCCGAACCTCACCAAACGCACGCACTAACGCCTACACAAATGCTGCCTTCTTTTTTTTCTTGAAGCGAATGGGCGATGTACATTCGCGCGCGCAGAAGAGCGAAGGAGGGCTACGACAAAAAGGAGAAGAATCCTCATATCAGTAGACAGGGTCAACCGAGATGGAGAAGGGAAGGGAGAAAATATGTAAACCCCGAGAGGAAAAAGAGGGACGTAACGAAGTAGTGGAAGGCGGAACATGAAGAAAAAGAAAAAATGAAAAAGTCGACAAGCTCCATCGAATGCACAAAAAAAAAATTATACATAGTTACCCATCGATATATCTATGCGGTGGTGTGCGTTCTACAAACACATATAGAGAGAGAGAGATGTATATATATATATATATATGTTGGCGAGGAGCTGGTCGTCGTGGTATGGAAGGAGGAGAACAGACACACCTTCTGTGCCACCACCATCACCACTACTGCCACCACACAGACCCACACGGAGGAACAAAAAAAAAAGAGGAACAGAAAGGTGCGGAAAAGGAAAACAAGGGAGGGTAGGGAGGAAGAAGTGGGGAGGAGGACGAGAAGAAAAACTTTGGATGACTTGGATAGGGATAAATGCAAAACACAAACAAAAAAATTTAGAGAGGGCAAGACAGCAGAAAGAAACGTAAGGTAAAGCCGAAAAAAGAGAACAGAGGAGATACAGACAATGTCAGTGTAGGAATGGAAGCTACCTACACCGTGTAGAGAGGACAGAGTTGGAGGGAGGGAGAGAGGGAAGAAGGTAGAACAAGAGGGAAACAAAAGGCTGAAAAAGAAATGGGCGAAACCATATATATATTTATTATAGATTCACGTTAAATGCAGCCCCCGAAAATTTTTTCCGATCTTCCTATCGTTAAGATGTTCCTTACTCGTTAGGATTCATTTTTCGTGAGACGACATACACGTTAAAACCAGAAAAAAAAGAGAGAATAAATTATCTCCACGAAGAGAAAGAAAGAGAAGGTGGGGAGGGAAGCAGGGGAGGGGGGCCTGAAGAAGCAGAAACGAGAGTGCCGAAAACCTCAACGCTCAAAACGGAGGCAACAGAGAGAGGGAGAGAGAGAGAATAGGTATTTCCTCCTTCAGTAGCGAAGGAAAGTCGTACTGGCCCTCATATGCATCTATTCTCAGGAGCGTTACCCCGTTTTGTTTTCTACAAGGCGGTGTGTGCCCCCTTAGATGTCGTCCTCACCCTTGCGCCCCTTTCTTTCCTCGCACCGAATCCTCAAAGCCGTCGTCCTGTTCCGTCGCAAAGGCGAAGGAGGCTGCACTCACGAAGCGGACAGCGCAGCAGCCGGTGGAGAGCGAAACGCCTACACGCACACACACACGCAGGCTTGCTCAGCCGTACGTCTTCACCATGCCATCGATGGTGACGGCGGTGCCGAATACGATCGCAACGACACCGGCAATGATGTTCAAATATGTCATGCCCACTCGCACCCACCCGACGCGCTTCACCGTCCACCAGCCCAGGTACATCACCATATACGAAGGAAGAAGGAAAGCCAGAATACCTCCACAGATGCTGCCGAGGAGGTTAAACACGATGTTGATATCCGGTACAAACACCCCCAGTACAAGCGAGCACAAACAGATCGGCACCGTGATGCAAAAGTGCACCCAGTACGGGGCAGTGTCGACGCTTCGATGCAGAATGTAATAAACGGGGAGCCGGCATGCTTGGCAGCACAGCGCGTAGGCCACGCAGATCTTCAACATAATGCCGATGTACGCCACCGTCATCATGGGATTACTACGCACCGCGTAATACTTAAAAATGGAGCCCGATATATCCAGCCCAAACTCTGCATAGCCGAAGAAGCCGACGATGAAGTAGAGGACACTCACGAGCGTCACGCTGCAAACGCTATCCAAGGCCAAACTCACGGCAGTAGGGCAGCGCATCTCGTCGAAGAGGCGGAAGCAAAGTCCGTGGGCAAGAAAGGCGAAGATGAAGAGGGTAAGCCCGTTCACCGCATCGATGCCTGATGCGAAGTACTTCATTTCATGCACATGCGGCAGGCCTGCCATCGAAGACTGTGCCACAACAGCGAAGACGAAATAAATCACGAGTGTCACACCGATGATGGAGAAATACCGCAGCGACGCCACACGGCGGGGGAGAGACAGAAGAAGCATACCGAAGAACCATACCGTCGCTGTCAGTAGCCGATGACCGTTGGAGGTGCGAAGGAATGGATCCACATTCTCGCTCTCAAGGAACGGCCCGAGCAGGTCGTGGGCGGAGATGACGTAGCCCACCATCGTCCCAATTAGAAAGAAGATCAACACACCCGCCACGCAGTAGTCCGCGCCACGGAAAAGAATGCCTCGGCACGCGGCCTCCCATGACCGGTAGGAAGTGCGCTCACATACCACGCCGATGAGGTAGAAGGAGAAGATCACGAGGGCCGCGCACAGCACCATGAGGATGACGGCGAGGACGATGCCAGTCGTCTTGAAGCCTGAGGGCATGGACACAATACCAATGCCCAGCGTGCCACTCGCCATGTTGAAGGCGTTGGAGATGCGGCCACCCGGTGGGACGAAGCGGTTCGTGATGCCCTTAGCCCCGCGGACAAGGGGGCCGATGCACGGGGCAGCCTCCAGCCCGCTAGCATGGTGGGTGTCCTTGGTGGAATCCGAAGAGCTCCCGGAGGCCCACCCACCCTCCACGGGAATCTCGGAAGGCTTCCCGAGGTCCGTTTCATCGTGGACCATCACCGCACAACCCATCTCCATGTCATCCGAGATAGGCTCTGCGCTGCAAGACGCTCCTGCAATGCCGTTTCGTTGAGGCATGGCGCGTTTTCTCTTTTTGCGTCCAAACGTCTTCTCTGAATGACTCAGGCAAACGATGCGACCCCTTTCCTTTTGTGTGTGTGTGTGTGTGCGTGTGCGTGCTCCCGATTGTGTCTCTTGGGTCCGTGTCTCTCTTCTTCAGTGGGAGGGAGTCCGCGTGCTCTGGTGGAGCGTTCTGCAATTTAAAAAAAGGCACTGTGACCTTTTGCGCTGCCTTCCTCTTCGTCCGCTTCGTTTGCTTTCGTCGTGCTTCGCCTTTCTTTGCTTTTTTTGTGTGTATGTCGGGGGTGTGTGTGTGGGGGGGGGGGAGGTGTCGTCGGTCAACGTGCACGCCGAAGGAGAGAGGAAGCGAATCAAGAGCGGATGGCAAGGGCAACAGAAATTTGTGGCAGCACCGCGCCTCCTAGTTTTAGAAATGGAGAAACTCGAAAGAGGAAGCGTCCGTAGGTTGTGTCTTAGTCTTTTGGTACGGTTCATGTTGTGGTGGTTCGATGGGGAGAAAGAGAGAATGGGTGAAGAAGGTTACGCATACAGGCGTACATGTATATATATATATATATATATATATATATATATTCGTGTGTGTGTGTGTGTTGTGTATGTGAGAGGAATAGAGAGAGAGAGAGAGACAGAGAGAGAGTTCATGAGTGTCAAGAAGGGAGGCCGGATTTCGAAAAAAAAGGGGGGGAAGGGAAGTTGGCATGAGAAAGAAATGCTCTTCTGTACAAATTGGGTTATGTATCATCTATATATATATATATATATATATTATGTGAAGCATGCATACGTGTGGGTCGGCTGACGGTCTGCAGAAAACACAGGGCATTCTAAAGTGAAATAGAAGAGGGGAGCATGATCCGGATCTGCAGGAGGGCGCCGTTAAAAAGAATAGGAGAGGTAGGGAATACCAGCAAAAGCGGGTGGCAGCCGTGCTGTCCTGTTTGCATTCTTCCTCGTCCCAGCAGGCGCGTACGCAAAGGCACGTGTCCCTTCCCCTCCTCTGTTTCCTTACGCGACATGCACACACATATATATAGATATAGATATAGATATGTATGTTCAAACAAAAAAAGAAAAAATGGAACGCTTGGCTTATCCGTCTGTGTCGAGGGCAGCAGAAGTGGCAGTCACGGCAACTGCGGTATGGAGTTCGGGACCACCCGGTAGAGGAAAGGAAAAGAGAAGAAAGCGGGAGAAGAAGCCAGTACGATCCGCGAACCGCATCGCACGTACGCAGAAGAGGGAGGGAGGGGGAACATCATAGAGAGAGAGAACGAGAGAAATTCAGTACAGTAGGTATAGAGAGAGGAAGCTGGTGAGCACACACACACACACACTACGATTCGATATGTATACCTGGAGGTGGCTTCGTGTCAACCTAGGACTGACTTCCTCGCACTGCGGGTGTGGCATCCGTTTTCTACAGCATCCACCGCTGCCCTTTGACTTGTGGTGATGAGGAGGAGAGAGAGGGGGAGGGAGCATCAGTCGAGGGCAAGCACCTCCACACGAATGCGTGACTCAAGCGCTCTCTTCCTCTCTCTCTCTTTTTTGGGAGGGAGCAGCGGAGGGAGGATATCCTGCAGACAGAAGAGCTGAGGGAGAGAAGCAGGGGGTTGGCGAGGGGGGAGGGGGGGCCAACTTGAGTTAACCCACACCACCATACTTTGGAAACGCAGCGATAGCCGTGGTTTGGGCTCCTGCGTGGTCCGATGCTCGACAGTGAGGGATGTACCAACTTTATCTCCGCGGCCCCACCGACCCCCCCCCTCGCATCTTTTCCCTTTCGCCGCTAATAACGCGTCAACGTCAGCCCCGTCCTTGCGCGCTGGTCCACCGACACCGCCAACGTCCACCCGCCTCGCAGGTGGGCGACGTACGCAGCGACCCAATCGAGGTTTCTGTTGAGTCTCAACTTGGCGGTGTTGCCGTAGATGACTTGACAAGCCCATTCGAGTCCCACAGAGACATCCCACGACTTGGGCTGCGTGTTCAACGTCACCGTCGCCGCCACGTAGGGATTAAAGTTGGGGTGCAACGGGGCCTTCGCGAGTACATCCACTGCGAAGCTCCGAGACCGATTCACCTGGGCAGTGAAGAGAATTCCGTCTCGGGTCAGCACGCGGCAAGCCGTCGTCCAATCAAGCGTGTTGGACTTGACATCGTACGTGGTGCCACAGCCGATCTGCACGCCCTCGCTGGCGGCTACGCTGAGCCCCAGCTCCACCGCCTTCTGCGTGAACGTGTCATGAATGCTGAGACGGCCACCTGCAACGGGCTTCACCGTCTGATGGTTCACCTCGAGAGAGAGATCGTTCGCTGCACTGCTGTCATGCCGGATGACGGCCTCTATACGATGATTCTCTACGTTCTCTGCGCGAAGAGTAGCCTTGACGTCCCTGAAGTTTGGGGAGGCACAGGTAAGCTTCCCGTAGAACACGCCATCTTGGCTCAACCCCTCCACACCCATGAGCATACCGCCGCGCGCGTTGGCGGTAGAAGCGACCGCGTAGGAGCCCCGTGGTGCTTTCCCTTTGTTCTCAACCTTCCATTCGCCACCTTCAGTGAAACTCTTGGTCAGCAGGTCTTTGGCATCCTTGCGGTAGTCCTTGAAGAGAGTGGACATCAGCGATCTGGTCGATGGGGAAGAAGCAGGCAAGAGAGAGAGGAGAGAAGGGGGGGGGGGGGGGTAGAGAGCGGTGCGGGGATGCAGAAATAACAAAGCCAAATATACTTATATATATATCGCTATCGTTGAGTCTTCGCCGTTCGTGTCGCGTCATTTTTTGTGTGATGGAAACAGCGAGCAAAAGCGAAGCGCACATACGCCCAAAAAATTGAGGAAGGTAAGGGAAATTATACATATACATATACGTGTGTGTGTGCGCGCATATCGCTGAACGAGCTCGGTCCTCTTCCGCGTGTTCTTCCCCACCGACACCTCACCTTTTTCTTTTGGATCCAAGCCATTGCCGTCATTCCCTCCTCCATTTCGATGGGCGAGAAGGGAGGGAGCACATGGCGGAGATGGCCCGGAGATGAAGATGGAGAGGTAGAGGAAAAGGAAGAAGCGGACCAGGAGAAGGCTGAAGGACTGACACACAGAGAGAGAGAGAGAGACACTCACATACACACACACGTAGCTCTCACAAGGGGAAAATGGGAGCAGCGGAAGAGGAGGAGAGAAGAGAAGACGAAGGAGACCCGGGAGAGAGGAGTGGATGTCTTGCTGCATTCGTTGATCAACGTCGGCAGACTAGCCTCCCTTCCCCTCCGGTTAGGAGCACCAACCCGCGTCGAACACACGAAGGCGTCCGCTCACGTCTTCCTCTCCTCCTCCTCCTCCTCCTCCTCCACAAATGCTCACCTTTCTCTCCCATCCATGTACGTATTTTCTTCCAATGTAGGCCTTGCGGGAGTGCGCCCTTACGGTTCTCCAGCACCCTGGCTTTTCAGTTGTTTCTGTTTTGTGTTTTTAATGAGTCTTATGCGTGGTGCGTGACGGCGAAAAAGGGGGGGAGGTAGAGAGGAGCGGCGGAAGGGGGGTGCGCTTTCCGGTACCTTCACTTTCTTCTCTTTTCCTTCTCCAGCAACCCTTAGCGGCAGCCGGTCATGTACACGTCTTCGAATACGGGTATCTCGGGTACGAAGCATGGTTAGAGAGGCGAGAGGCCGTTGTGGCTCTCCTCAAAGCAAACTTCGATGGAGGGAGAGTTCGTTGCTGCTTTGCATAAAGACCAACGCCTATCTCCATCATGCGCACACCCAGATATATATATATATATATAATAAGGAATTAGAGCTGTGTTGCCGACACAAGCGCACTCACAAGCATGTAACGCTGATGGAAGAAAAGAAGTGCATTGGGATAATAATAAAGGGAAGGGGGGTGGGGGGCGTGGAGGAGTTGCAGAGATCATAGCCACCACCCATCACCACCCCATCAGCATCATTATGATTTTCTTTCTTCTATTCTTTCCTTTACGTGTGTATTGTCCCCCATTTCTAGTTTCTTTTCATCACCAGTGAACAAGTATCATGCAAGTCGCAAAACAAAACTTTTTTCTTTTTTTTCTTTTTTGAGGAAAACTCATTTTTTTACTTTTTTGCCTCTCTTCTCCGTCACACAAAAGAGAGAGAGAGATATAAGAAACGTTGGCAAATACAGAGGAAACAGTGAAGAAATGAGGGAGACGGAAGAGAGAGAGAGGGAGAGAAATGTAGACAACACCCCCAGCACGATATGTATGCGGCGAAAATCTCTTGCATATAAGTTATATATATATATATATATATTGATGGGGTCAACGCCGGTGCATCACGATGGAAGCGTACGACTAAGCTACCTGTGTGTGTGTGTGTGTGTAAGTGTGATTTGCTGCTGTTCTGCTCGAGGTTGTCAGTGCCAAATAGGAAACTACGTACTCGGGAGGAGGCAACGAAGCGAAGAAGTGGTACTTCTCTTGCCCCTTCCTTCACTTTCCTCTACCGCTCTCCTTTTTCAACTCGGGCGAAACGGGGTGGAGAGGGGAAAGCGGAAGAGATATGGAGGTGTGTCGCTACGCAATCTCATGTTTCCGTTTGTTTTGGTTATTCCTTCGGTTCAGATGGTTCCAGAGGGAAAAGGAGAGAGGGGACTGCTGCGAGAGAGAGAGAGAGAGAGGAAGGCCTTCTGTGTCGAGCGAAGTCCGCCTCGACGAACGAGCATCTTTTGCATGTTGACCATCCGCGCGTAGGTACTTTGGGGGGAGAGAAGAAAGAGGCAAGCGTCGTGACAGAGGAGGAGAGGTGGAGGGAAGAATTCGCACAGACACCCAAACGGGGGGGAGTCCGTGCAGCGAAGACCCCCGCTCCGGTGCGGGCCCCAACTTCTCCCACCTCTTCACCCCCTTCTCCTTCTTCGACTCCCATCCCCCTCCCCCTTCCTCCCTCCCTTCGCTCGTGCCGGATGTTCCCCTAGGCGTCTTCACCCTCCCTCCCTGCCCCCGCATCCCACCTTTCTTTTCTGTCGAAGGTGCGGCTTTCGAGCACCGAGCTCCCATTGATTCTCGTCCTTCTGCGGGAGCACGTTACGAGTGCGTGAGCTGCACGCCAAACTTCATGTTCTGGTCCATCGACAGACTCGCCATCCAGTTGTCTGCCATCCTCGCGATGTAGGTGATAGCCCAATCTCTGTTACGGTTCACGCGCGCCTTGATGGTGTTTGCGGGCAGCACAGGGCACGTGGCTTCCAAACCAGCAGTGGCGGTGAAGCCCCTCTCACCGAGGGCACGGCCGCACTCAATCTCAATAGCACCGCGCACCGTGCACCGGTTGCCCATCAGCATGAACGTGCAAGGAGCGCTGGCACTCGTCTGGTAGGTGCGGAGGCGGTTTGTGCGGATCGCCACCTCACACCCCTTCTCCGCATAACGGCAGCCAAAGTTCCAGTTGCAGTCCTTGGCGGCAATGTTGTACGTGGCCCCACAGCCCACCTGGCAGTTCGGTGCAACGTCGATACCCATCCCCAGCTCCACCTCCTCCGGAGAGATCTTTTCATTGATGCTCGCCCGCTTCGAAAGCGCAACGCAGGTCTCGTGGCTGAGTTCGTAGCGGAATGTATCCTTCTGACGCTGCAGCATGAGCTCGACCTTGTTCCCCTGAATGGTGTAGTGCGCGGAGGCCTTCATCTCACGAATCATCGCAGGGGTCAGAGTTACTTTCACGCCACCGTCGCACGCCGCGATGTACTCGATGTCGACAGAATGTTTGCCATCGTTGCTGCTCTTCGGGTTGATGAAGAACGTGTCCTTGGGACCCTTGTACTTGCACTCCACAATCCACTTATTCGCTCCTGGAAAGTTCTTCGTGAGAAGATCCTGAGTCGCCTTGTTATAGTCCTTGAACAACGCCGGTGTGGAATAAATCTTCGCCGCCGTCTGAGGCGCGGACTGCTTCGGCTGCTGCGTCATGATGTCCTTGTCGTACTGAGCAAAGTCGGTGGTGGAGAAGAAAGAAGGGAAGAGGAGAGCGGGAGAATGCAGTCCGGAGAGAGAGAAAAAAAAGAGAGAAGAAGTCTGTAAAGGAAACCGAGATTCTTTTGAGGGGCCCACGCGCGTCGAAGTCGGGAGAGGGGAGGGAAGGGGGGGTGTTAGTGGTGTTGGTAAGAGCCGCAGTTGTGGGTAGGTGCGCCAGCGTGTGCGAATATGTGTATGGTGAGGATCAAGCAAATAGCATTCCAGTAAGGGGGTCGGGGGAGGGAGGGAAGAAAAGAGAGATAGAGAGAGAGAGAGAGGGAAGCAAAAAGAAATGTTGGAGAGTTTAGCGAATATTCAGAACGGGGGGAGTGAAAGAGAAGCGACCAAAGAAAGACGAAGGAGGGAGAGGGAGAGCGCTATGCGTGTGCAAGCACCCTCCCCAAGTCCTTTCTTTTTCCGCTGCGCTGTCATTCTCCTGCTTCGCATTTTCAACAAGAGATCTTCAAGTCTTCCCCAAACACGTACGGGGGCGTCTGCGTTCCTTTCTTTTCTGCAAAGGAGGGAGGGGAAAGGAATAGTGCGTGCGCCGTAGATACTCCTGGTTGCTGCTCGCTGTTCATCACCGCGGTGATGGTGCGTCTCTTCTTCCCCGTTTGAATATTTTTTTTGTCTTGTTTTCCCTTTCATTTATATATGAGGGAAGGGTAGAAAGAAAAGCTGGCAGATGCAGAGGAAGGGGGAAAGGGGAGGGGAGGGGCGGACAGTGCACGCCGGTAGAGGTGAACGTCCGAGACTTTCTGGCCATTAAGCTTTGCGTCCGTACACACATACACACACAAACAGTGCGGAGCCTCTTGAGTCTCACTCCTTCTTCCTTATATCACACAACCTTTCCCCAACTCTTTCGCTTCCTCTACGCTAAGCGGGCGGCGGGGGGCACCACTTGTATAGACCACAGGAAAATAACCTTTTGTGCTCTACGGAGTACGGCTCTGAGGCGCCGGCACCGCCGTGGTGGGTAAGGGACAGAAGCTCTTATAAAATGCGCTGCGCAACGCCCGCCGCCGAGCAAACGCGGAGGCAGACACGTAAACATCGTAGGAGTGGCTGACACGAGCTTCAGCACTCGGTGGATTGCCTGCGATCCCCTGCCCCGTCGACGCTGCATGGGTGATGGCACTGGTGGCTGGAGGGAAAAAAGCGGACCGGGTGACGTGCCAACCATGTTGTGCGTCCGCCACATCTGCAAGACCATCTTCGCATTGGGCAAGGTAGTACGTTGGTAAGGAGTGGGGCGAGGGCAGCGACGAAGGCTGCTGTGCCTCCGCCGACGCACCTGATCGTGCGCGAAAAGCTGGCCCGCGGCTGAGCGGACGCGAGTTGGGCAAAGGAGTCTCCCCACCGCGCGTGGCGTAGGGAATAGTGGAGGGCTGTTCTGTTGTCGACTGCCTCACCTCTGCGACAGTCCTTTCCGTAGACGCTGGGCCTGTTGTTAGAGGAGTCGACTCAGGATGAAGGGGGGAGTGCGGCGGCGCCGTCGCCGGCAGCACAGCCTGTCTCGAGTCCACAGCCGCTGAAGCCCATACCGCTCCATCATCTCCTTGTAAAGTGGCTGTGGGAGAGGAAGAGGGGAATAACGGCCGATGCTCTTGCATCGCTGAAGGTTGGGGACGGAGTCGAAGCAATGTGGCCCCGTCGTCCGCATCTGCTGCAGGCATCAGAGGTGGCGTTAGGGATCGTGTTACTTCTTCATGCACCTCTCGAGGAGGAGCTACAAGCGCCTCCACGAGACTAGCGAGGGGGGAACATCCCGCCTCGCTTTTCGTGACGGTAGTGGTAACCTCAGCGACCCCTCCTTTTATAATTGCCTTCGTGAGACTCTCTATCTCTTCCAATTTTTTTTCACGTCCCTGAGGCGTGGGTAGAACGTCCTCTTCTTCCTCTCCATCGGGCACCGCGACAGCCGAGCTCGTCGCCGTCATAGATGACAGCGCGGTCATCGCATTGGAAGTGCTGCCACTCTCACCGCTGCCCGAGTCCCTCGAAGTTCCAGAGCCCACTAGCGTAGCGCTTGGCACCGCCCCCACCACCTCCTCCTGAGCCGCAACCTCACGAGATGCGTGACCCACTTCACTATCGCCGTTGCCGCTGCTGGCCGACACGCTAGCGCGCGAGTATGCTTCCCTGTCGCGAGAGAGACGATGATGCAGACTGGGAGTGCGCGTGAGAGGGGCCACCTCATGCCTGACGGCTAACGCTTTCATCGTCAAAGTCTGCGTTGAAGCCGGGCCTGCGATGGGGGGCAGTGCCTGCGAGGGGTGTAACGGCGACGCGCCGCCACCCATGGGCAGTGAGGGCGAGGAAGACGAAGATGCCGCCGGTAGCGGAGGATGACATTCTTTTCGTAAAATATCGTAGTTCCCTACAGCGATGCCAGCGGTTGTAGTGAACACAGGTACCTCGCTCTCCAGATCCACCGAAGAAGCCGCAGCTGTTCCCTCAAGGGCCCCCATGCCTGGAAGAGGGAGTAGCGTCGGAGAATCGGCGGCATCGCCTGGCGAAGGCGCATGCTTGTAAAAAGTATCTTTACCCAGCCCAGCGAGCCTGTGGCTTTCCCCTTGCAAGTTGTGTGGCCCATGAGAATCCAGTAAGACTAGCTCCTCTGCAGAAGCGGTCGTCGCAGCCTCCACAGACACTTGGAGAGACATCAGAGGGGCCTGCTCGCAGGAAGCCCCGTCGTTGCCGGGGCCCTGATGCGTATTCGTGGAAGTGCCACGTCTCTCGTTGTCATCAGTCACACCCTCCGGCTCCCGTTCGAGAAGAGGAAAGCTATCATGGAGGGTATCTGCTGGGGCTCCCGCGGCAGTTGGGGCAACGCTATCGCCTTTCACTTCCGTGCTACGCCCTTCTGCCTCCACGACAGCTGATGCATTGTGCAGGGGGGAAGATGAAGATACCAAAGGGAGAACTGTAAGTGATGGAGTCGGTGACGAGAGCGGCAACAGAAGCGTCTTGCGTCGCGACGGCACCGCGGAAGTCGACGCAGAGCACACAATTGAATCGAGCTGAGGCGTCTTCGCATCGTGCTCGCTCGAGATGTCGACCCTCTCCATCACAGCAGCCGCAGCAGAAGCGGTGGAGGCATCGTGCAAGTTATCCTCCATGTGCGCATCATCAACTAAACGGGTGTCCAGCGCGGCAGATACTGCTTCACCCGTCGCCCCAGATGGAAAGGATACGGAGGGCATGTCAGGCGCACCGATCCTATCCTCTGCACCGACGGCGCCGCCGCGCCTTTCCGAGCGAGCTGAGTCGGATGCCATGTGTGTAGTGACAGCATTCAGCAGGCTGGGCTCCGAAAAGGCAGTCTCTCCGGCTGGAGTCGGAGCACCGCCGAGGTGGGCCGCATTAGTGGCAGCTCTTAAGGCCACCGCCATGGCGGTGGAAGCAGCAACAAATTCACGGGTGCTGCGGCAGCAGTGGAGACGGGCGACTGGTGCGCCCCCTTCTACGCGAGGAGAAGTCACTGTGCTGCTACCGCAGAGGAGGCCTTGAGGTGAAGCCGTGATGGAAGATGGGAGGCGTGTGGCCACCACCCGCCCACCCGAGTGAGGCTCAGAGGAGCTGGAGGTGAGTGCACTGAGGGAGGCCAACGTCAGCTGCCGGTCACCATCCTGAGGCTGGTCGGGGGGAGTGGGGGGGGAGGAAAACGACACAAAGTTTAAAGAAATGAGCATGGGGGGCGAGGCCTCTTCCACACCGCGGGCCGATGCATCGTCAGTGCTCGCTTCTTCTTTTCTTCCACCATGCTCACCACCATCACCATCGCCATCCCCGACGTTGCGCCCCACTCCATTTCTTACCTCCACGGCCGACTTCGCCCTCGCCTCAGCGCTCACATCGCCCCCGTTTTGGTATTCGCTCGACTCCATGACGGGCACGGCGTGTGGAGAATCCACCGGCTGCACCATGGCCTGCAAGGAAGACACACTTTCCGCGCTGGGATGCACATCAGCGCGCACCACCACCACCGCCGCCGCCGCCGCCGCGTCTGCCAGAGGTTTATAAGTAGCAGAGTCTACGCGCACCGGGCGGCTCACACTGGGGTCCAGAGTTGGGGATGACAACCTCGCGATATCCTTTTCCTCTGATAGGGTGTGATCGTCGGGTGGTAGAGCTGATGCCGTCTGGGCAGCCGAAACCGAAGAAACATCGTCTCCACGTCCATCTCTCGGCCATGGCTCGGGTGTGGAATCCATGTGGTTCGCTCTTTCTCTATCATGATCCTCTTGGTCGCGGTGGTTCAGCGCCGGTGCCCCCTCCATGGATGGTGCCGGTGGCTCCGCAACCATCTCAGAGCTCACCAAACGCAGTGGGGCAGTAGTGCTAGGTGGTGCCAAGGCTGACGCGGACGAAAAGCTGAAGGGACCGCACTCGCCATGAGACTTTGCAGACCTCTCTTCAGGCAACATTGCTGGCGGTTGTATTGACGTCGATAGTTTCGTACAATCGTTGTGGCTGCTGCCGCAACGCTTCGTGCCGTCGCCAGCTTCGCCCTCGCTACCGCCAGCACAGGACCGCGGATAGTGTTCTGCCTGTGAGAAAATCGGAGGAGAGGACTCCGCATGGCTGGCCACTGACCATGGATCGGCATGCCGAGGCGGCCCTGGTGGTGTCAGGAAAGAATTCGGCACATCGACAGCCGCACACGCGATGGCCGGAGCCCTCGTATTTCTTAGGCATAAAACGCCGACGGCTGCCTCAGTGGATTGCTCCTCTTCCAGGGAAGATACTCGAGTCGATGGTGCACCCACCGTCAGCGTGAGGAAAGGCTGCGGTGTTTTGTTCGTCAACGGCAGCTGGTAGTGAGGTCGCGGTGGGTCCGTCGCCTCGCGCTTCGCAGGGGAGTGAGATAGAGACAGACTGCCTTTCTCCGCCTCACTGCCACCACCATCGTGGCCGCTATCACGGGAATGCACAGCCGTGACATTATCGTCATGAACCATAGCAGCATCATGAGTAGCGTGCGTCACCGCGTTCACACATGGCGCATACTGCTTTGAAGGGTTGTCGACAGGCACCCGAACGCTTCCTTGTCCAGGCGTTTCATGGGATCTGCCATGCTCTCGCGAATCAGATGGGTGCTTTCTGTCCGCTGATGTATCGATGAGCATAGCCTGTGGGGGAGACAATGTTGCCTGCGTCACGTCTGACGGAGGCGAAGCAGGCTGCAGTGATCGCAGAGGCGCCGAGGGTAGGGAAAACTCAAGTACTTTTCGAAGGTACGCGAGAAAGCACTGTTTGCTGTCATCTGCATGGGGTCCTGCCGACGCATCAGTGTCTTCCGTATTTTCGGCCGCAGCCACCTGCGATACAGACCTTGGCGGAGGCCCAGGAGAGTCAGTCCGCTGCCCAGCACTCGCAACGCAACGATTGGTCTGCATCACTGACAGCCCTACCGTGGGCAACGGCGGAGGGTTCAGACAACGCGTGTCATCTTGCGATGGTACCCGAGATTCCATCCCCCCCCTACGCGCAGCCTTGCACCAGTGGCTGTCAAGGGATGAACGCCCTCCCGTCCTGAGAGGCGGTAGTGCGGAGAGCGATGAGAGGTACGCCTTTTCGCCGGTTGCTGCGGTAGCAGCGGCCGTGGGGATCTCCGCATGCCGGGGGGCTGCTGACAGCGGGTCGCGATGCCCCCTCCTGCTTTCCCTCGACTCTCCTGTAGATATGAACGACGCCAAGGCTGTGGTGATCGCTGCGGCTGCAGCCACGGCACTGTGCGTGGGCGGCACATGAAGGTCCACCTTCCGCCGACTCCGGTGAAAAAAGGCCGGCTCCGGCATCCACAACGCCGCCCTCTTCCCGCAGGCACACGATGGGTGGGAGATCCCCTCCATCGGATCCACTTTCGGCGACCCAGCTCCGCCCATCGTCGCCTCAGGCACTGCAGTCGGCGCAGAAGTGCTCTGACCCGTGGGTGCTGCCGCCTCATCGCTTTGGACTTTGGACCGCCTCGCTGCACCTCGCAGGAGGATGTGCTCCGCTGTAGGGATTGCGGTTCCATCCGCATGCGCCGTACCGCCTTTCTGAGGGCACCGTCCGTGGAGGGCCGGGTCCACTTGCGGCTGAGTCGTGCATGCTGCTGTGCGGTCAGTGGCCACCGCATATGCGGCTGAGTAAAAGCCCGCAACTTGACCCCAGTGCACATGTAGCGTGTCGCCCTTTGTGCGCGGTGAGACAGCGGAGGCGGTGGCAGATGTATGTGCGTTGCCCGCACAGAAGTTCGCATTCCAAGCCGGCGCTGCATCGACGGCCGTCGTCGTCGCCACCACCTCCCCCTGCGCCTGCATGCAAGGTCTCCCCCCTGAGGGCGCCGTCGGGACAGTGCTGGCTGGGGGCGAGAAGACAATGGAGTGGTGGAGCACCTCCGCGGCGCCTGGATAGTCAGCGCGAGCGGGCGTACAAGCACCGAGAACATCGCAAGTGGATACCGATCCAGGCGTCACCCAAGACGCCCTCTTCGCCACCGTTACCTGGGCGATCTCCTCAGCAGCCTCTACATCACTCTTCGCGACCACTAATGAGCATGAAGGAGCGTGGGACGGTAACGGTGCCATCCGTGGGGGACGGCCATGCTGTAAAGGCACTGCGACGGCGTCGGCTGCAGCTGCTGCGGTCACGACGATAGAGGTGAGGGGATCGCCACTTCCAACGCCAGCCTCCGCCTCCGGTATACTAAGCGATTTAGGAAGCGGTGGACCATTCCTTAAGGCGCACGGGGAGTGAAGAAGCTGCATCTCACGTTGATCCACACGCTGCGCAGATGCAGTGGCCTGTGGTGAATGCTCCGCGTTGGGGTAGGTAGCATCGCACACCAAAACTGAAGATGTCGACCGTAGGGGCGAGCTACGTCGCTGTCGCTCCTCCGGCCGGAGGAGATGCTGAAGAGTAGCGGGCAAAGTATACACGCCTGAATCTGCACCCGCTCGCATGGCCACAGGAATTCCAGGAATGACTCCAGGGGGAATAAAAGATTCCCTCAGAACCGGCATGGCCACGTCCACAAGAGCGCTGCGCACAGCGACGCAGACGTTCACATCGGAAGTGCCGGCAACACCGCCACCATCGCCAGAAGCACGGCTAGAGTTGTTGGATGTGCAGCCACCGTTGTTGTGGCCGAGATCCGAAGTGAGAGGACTCGCCTTTGTTTCTAAATGGCTTGGCTTCGTGCGAAGTGCATGAGGCAGTGCACGTGAGCCTAACTTCGACACATCCAACGCTGCTGAAGACGGCGGCGACGCTCTTTCGGCGGCAGTGATATCGTCGCCAGCGACATCACTCGCAGGGTCGTTAGTGGTCGAGCGGTGCACGAGGACCGTATCGGTAGAGGTGGATCTTATGGCGGACGAGTACGACATGCTTTGAGCAGTCTCCTCGTCGCTGCCTGCTCTGGTTGTGTTGGTGGTACTGGCACCGGAAAAGGGCTGACTAAGGTTCAGCATATCACTGCTCCGTACCCGTGTCATGGGATGGACGGCAGGGGACCGGTGACGAAGCTGCTGGGGAGAGTCTTGCAAGTCTGCATCCTCACCACTTTTCTTGATGTGACAACTGTGAGAAGGGCTCTGCCCCGAAGCATCTTGTAGCGCTGCTATCAACGAGAGATTTGGCGGTGCGGACGGCTGGCTCGGCAAACCTTCCGACCCGGGTCCCGCCCTCCCCTGTTCCATCGTGTCTTGTATGCATTCTTCTTCCTCCTCCTCTTTCTCGAGTCCCGTCGCCTGCTCTGCGGTTGGATGTCTTGCAACTTTCTCACACGAGTCTTCGAGACGGATGCGGCTGTGTGAGAAGCAGTGTAGTAGCTCTGGGGGTGGTACTTCTGCGGATGCCGAGGTGCAGGCGGAAGGTAGCACGACCTTCGCTGGGGTGGGGGTTTCCTGCGCGGTGGGCAGAGCTACACATTTTCGAACTGGGGTATTTTGGGGACTGGGAGTGGCGGTTGTGACCGTCGAGGATGGCGGTGAAGGGCGGTAACGTCGGTGACGCTCCTCCCTGGGCGGCGTTGCCGGCAACAGCCGCGCTAGGGTGGAAACGTCGGGCGAGAATCTAGGTGCGACAGCAGCGGCAGAAATGGAATACGACAGGAGATCGTCCATCCACGCTGGTCCCTGGACAAGACTCATCTGCACCGCCTGCTCCAGTGTGATGCCGCAGACTGACTTCGCCACCGCACTGGCGCAGTGCCAGAGCGATTGGAGATTCTGATTCGTCAGCGCTGTGAGTCGCTGATGACGGTAGCGGTTGAGAAACGAAGTGTAAAGCCCTCCAACGTTGAAGTTGGGTTTTAGAGAGGGCTGATCCGCACCATCATCTTCGCTGTCATACTTTGTGGCGGCAGTCGTGGGCATGCAGCCCGGTCCACGGCTGAGCGCACGTTTCGCTGGAGCGCCATGCATCACCGCCCTGTCACTCGCATTGCCATCCGATGCAACATCCCTACCACCAGCTCTCCGGCCAGTCTCGTTCAGATCGTCATGATCCTGCAGCCGAGAAAAGCTTTGTGGACTCATGGGAGCAGTGCAGCCAGCATCACCAGCGCGACTCGGACCCTTGGAGTGTTCTGTTCGGGCTTTCTTGTGATCTACATCTTGGTGTGGCGTACCACCGTCGCGGGCATGCGGACGGTCAGCGAGAGCAGCAGCGGCGACGCGGTCGTCCCCGTCGGCGTCGCCCTTGTTTATCCTGGCATGCTCACGCCTAGCTACCACCTCTTCCGCCTCGTCATCATCCTCATTCCTGCCCCGGTGAATCCGGATGGCACTGCCGCGGAGGCCAGTAACCGGCACAAAAGCGGAAGAAGAAGTATGGGGAGACCGTAGGGGTGATCTGGGTAGGAGCGTCTCACGCATTTTCAGGTGGTTGTGGACGCTCTGGGCATCGATGATTGCCACTCGTACCTGAGAGGTCAAATAAGATGGGCGCGGGCCGTGCGGGGAGCGGCTTGCCGCCCACTGTCTCGGCCTGACTGCTCTTTTGTTCATACGATCGATGCGTGGTGCCGTGGCGAGGTCAGTGAAGGTTCTGAACTCGACGTCCTGCGGCCCTTTATCCTGGTTTGATGGTGTCATGGCGTCGTTCAGTGTGGCACTCGATCCGGGGCCTCGAGGCGCCATAAATCTTGAGGTAGTCCGTGGAGGCGACTGCGTTGTGGAGGAGGTGGGGAGCAACGGTATAGACGAAGACGACGCAACAATTGGTGATCGCGGGTGCTCACTCTCTATGCGCACCGGTCCCGTCCCCTTGTGTCCGCAACCGGGCTCGCTGGCGCCACCGCCCTCACCTCTGCGAATCCCCAAGTGAAGGGAGAGAGGGTCTTGTGCCCTCTCTGCCTCCTTCCTCTCATTCGAGGTTTCCCCACACGGCGGTAATGGGCAGTCGATTCCCTTCCTCTTATCAGCCCGCCCATACGCATGAGATGCAAGACGGTCCACCGGGCCTCTCGACGGCAACGGCGCCTCGGCATTTGAGGCAGTTTCGCTGGCGGGACCTCTAGTCGCAGGTGGGAAGGCTCTTTCAACTCGTGAATGAGCTTGCGAGTCGATTGGTGCGTGTGAAGGTTGCTCAGCTGTAGTTGCCGTCCCAAGCGCATCCATCGGATGCCCTTGGGGGACTCTGGCGGGCGTAGGTGCTTCCTTCACCTCCTCACACCGCCATAGACCGTCGAAATGGAGAGGCATCGAGGCGGAGGTGGTCCCCATTGTGAGACGGGGCATCGCAGCTGCGCTGCTCGCATCCTTCCCAACAGGCTCAGAAGCGGGGAGGTGCTGAGTTGCCTCGTGGTTTCCATCGTTCCCTTCTGTAGGCTTCTCTTGCTCCACGGGCGTTGTGGAAGTCGGCGTCTTCGTTACCTCATCCCTACCAGAAGCACCGGTGGACACGTGTGGACGGAGGAGACCGATGACCTCCTCTTGCATGCCCCTGAAGTTCCTGCCTGTGGCTAGAAGAGAGGTAGCGCCTCCACCAGCCTCCGGAGCAGCCCTGTCAACATCCGCATCGACTCCACTGTGACCCAAAGGAGAAACATCACACCCCGCGCCGTAGAGTGGATTGTCCACCGGAAGCACTGCGGAAGGTCGCGAAGCTGCCTGAGGAAAACATACTTTCTCATCCTCTTCATCAGCCGGGGACAGCGAGCCTTGGTGATTCGATTCTTGTGATCGTGCATCAGTGCACTCGGCACGACGTGAAGGGCTGCTCTCACGATCGTCGTGACCGCACCATGTGGAGTACTTTCGGTAATGGGGCACGTGGACTGGAACTTCATCCACACCGCCAGCATTCGCTCCACGTCCATCAACAACAGCCTCACCGATTCTCATCGGGTGTTCCACCATCGTTAGCGGCGGTACCCCAGACGGCAGCGTGTCAAGGTGAGCAGCCGGCTGTGCGAGTGCCGTGCTGGGTACTTCTGTCGTGACAGCGGTAGTGGTGAGGCTTGCGGTGGACGATGTCGCCGTGGAAGCCGCCGTCGATGCGCCTGTGCGCGACGGTGAGTGCATGGAAAGTGAAAGCGAAGCGGAAGGCGTGGACGCTGCAGATGACAACGCCGATGCCGCCGAACGTCGATCGTGACGGTATGGGGCACTTCTGCTGCCGCTGCCACTGGCCGTTCTCCCCGAGCCTTCAGCGGCACTGTCAGTTAGCTTTTCAAGACGATCACCGTCACCACCGCCGCCGCCATTGCTGCTGCCTCGCCGGGGGATCACACCGTATACGGAGGAAAGCCTGTTCGATGAGTAGCAAAGTGATGGCGACATGGAAGTGGAAGGAATCGAGGGGTCCACGGTCGCGGACGGGGATGTCACGGGCCCCGCGTCTACATCATCAAATCTCAGGGGAGACGAGTTGCGCGTCCCTTCAGTGGCCGCCAAGGCACCTCCCTCGGCAGCCACCATCACGGCCACGGCCGCGACAGCGCCCACAGAGAGAGGGACTGGGTCTGCGACACCCACGTTGGCCGAGATGGCAAATGTTTCTGGTCGCTGTATTTGCCGGTGGACCAACGAGTTCAGCGACGTGGCGCCGGCGTCCTCGACGGCCTCCAGTTGCGCCTCTGATGCGCTGGCGTGCAGAGCGTTCGGCAGTACCGACACTGAAGCACGGTCTATCGCGCTGCTGGCCGCATCATCGTGGATCGCAGCTACACCAGTCGATTCCGCTGTGGCGGGGAGCGATTCGGTCGGCTGTGAGGGCTGCCCCAAATCGCCTGTTGGTGCAGATGAGGGGCAAGGCAGCGATGGCGGCAGCGGTGGGGAGGAGAGGGGGAGGGGGAGGGGGGAGGTAAGGCTATTGCTACCAGGCGAGTCGGGGCTAGCCCCAGTTGCTTCCGCGGAACCCTGTTGGCTCACTGAGCTACGCCATGATACTGAAAAGGAGCTGCTGTAACGACGCCGGCTTTGTGTCTTAGGGAAATTCCCGCAGTCACTGCGACGCAGTTCCGGAACAGTCGATGTGGCAGGTACCAGAGAGAGCCCTTCCCCACCGCAGCTGTCCATCGGCTTCCCCTCACTTGTATCACAAGCGCTGATCGGGGAAGCGTTGCTGCTGCTCGATGTGGGCGAGCGATTTCTCGCCTCGCCTTTGGAGAGGGTCGTACCGTGACGCACCGCAGAAGTGCTTGTCGTGGCAAAAGGAGTTTCTGAGACCTTCATCGAGGCTGCATGGGAGTCACCGGATACCGCATCTCCTGTCGCAAGGGTGTCTCTTCTGCCTCCTCTCTGCCCCACTCCCTCCCCAACATGGTTTTGGGCCTGCATGAAGTAGGCACTACTACTCTCGAGAGCGAAAAAGAAGGAGGAAAGGGGAGAAGGGGACTGTGGGATTTTTCGATGTAGAGAAGGAGAAGAGCGAACGCACCCGAAAAAACTCCCTCACTATACACACAAAAAAAAGGGGGAGGAGAAGCACGCACGCACGCCCGGCGTGGTGGATCGAGGGAAGAGAGCACAAGACAGAGCGAAGAGCCGCAACGACGAATGGGATAGGGAAAGGGGGAGAAGCCATCCAAATATATATATATATATATATACTTGAAAAGGGTAGGGGGAAAAGGCACAGCCCCCCCACACCAGGTGGGAGGGAGAGAGGGAGAAGGGGAGGTACGGTGTTGTCGATGAAGGACCTCGCGCCTCTGCCATCACCGCAATGAAAGCCTCCTTGAGCAATGAGGTGCGAAAAAAGGGATCAGACAATGAGCGATACAACATCCCTCACCGTGTCAAGCAGAGAAAGCCCGGTAACACTGCATGCAGCATCATACATCTCTCTTGTCCTCCACCGCTTACCTGCCCATAACGTGATAGAGGAGGGGGGAAAACGAGTAAAAGGGAGGTGTGATGCGCGCGTACACTGAAGTCGACGCGGAGAGGAAACATCTCGGTGCTCCAGGTTGTCCCTGTTCTTTTTTTCTTATTATTCCACTCAACTCTCCCACGAAGGGCATCGTTTGATCGACGCACACGTCATCCTCGTTGAGAGAAGACAGCAGCATGTATCCTTTCGTGTTGGTTTCAATTCCTCATTTACCCCACTCCACGCACCGCCTGCTGTCATCCACCTCCCTCCCCACCCACCCCCCTTTACCTCCTCTTCCACTTGTTGTTCTTCGTCTGTATCCTTCTTTTGGGGGGGGGGGGGTCAACGGTCGCGTATGTGCCCCTTTTTCGGTATGGCTGCGGCTCACAACAAAAAAAAGAACAAGAGGCGCCCCTTTTACGAAAGCATTCTGTTGATATGAGAGGAAAGAGAGAGAAGACAGCACGCCCCGATATTAACAAGCGAGGTGGGGAGGTGGGGAAGGAAGAGGGGGAGAGGGGACGCATAATCCTGAGCATCACAGGGCAGTCTTAAGGGCCGCAGGACCATCCCAAAGGCACTCACCCCACTCGAGAGTGCACGCGAAGCTGTAGAGAAAAAAAAATATTTTCCGTGCGATTTATGCGAAACACCGAAAGAAAAAAAGTGCCACACAACGGCATCTCGTTACCACCAGCTAAAAGGTTTCGACGTTGTGAGCCAAAGTGTAGGATGGGCGGCAGACAGCAAGAGCATGGGGGGAGAGGAAAAGGGAGGAGATGGGAACGAGGGCCCGCAACTTCACGTGATGCAGCAACAGCTCCAGAAAGCTGCAGACTAAGCTTAGGCGACCAACCTCTTCCGCACACGCACAAATTCAATCCGCACCGTACAATACGTCCCTTTCCGCTCCTCCGTCAATCCCCTCTTGCTTCATTTACTTTCCCGCACTCCCTCACCTCCCTCGCGACGGAATACACCGCAGGAAGGTGACTGCTTCAGCGTCGCTGACGTGGAACTGCCTGCGGAGCACGGCCAACATCCGGTGTTTGCGGTTGCAACGTCTCCATGGTCGCTGTCACGTGCTGCAAAACTGCCGCAAATGGGTCGGCGGCGTAGGTGGACACAGTCTGCACCTTGTCGAACAGTTGCAATTCGGCTTGTGCAGCGGACATGCGTTCCTCAGCTGCGGTCATGTGCGGCAGCATCAGTCGGCGGCGTTCCAGCACGGCCGCGCGCCGCACGGAAGCCGGGTGCTTTGAGACAGGAGCTTTATTCACCTCCTTCTTGGTGAGCTTGCGCTTACCTCGGTTGCCACTGACAGAGCCGGCGACCCTTGTGGCCGGTGTACGGGTAGTGCGACCAGGTCGCTGACGGATAGCTTCACGGATGCGCTTCGTTGCAACATCGTCGCCTGTGGCATCTGCAGGAAGTGCCGTAGGCGAGGCTCTGCTTTTCTCATCGGTGATCGTCGAGCGGCGAGAGTGCAACCCACGCACCGCTGAGAGATCCGTTGGGGACGCCGATGGGCCCCCCGGCGTAGACTGGGTAACAACGTCCGTTGCATACGGTTCGACCTGCTGCTGTTGGTGCTTTCGAGCGATCTTGGCACGCAGCATCACCCGCTTGGTTGACTTCCCACCAGCCATGCTGAGTCAAGAAGGCTAGTCTTTCCTTTGCCGGTTTGGTTTCTGGGTACATAGGTTACATAGTTTGGAGACACGAAGTAGGAGGAGGTGAAGGTGGAGGAAGAGAAGCAGGATGCGAAGGAGGCGGTGTGGAAGAGGGAGGGATGTCTCTGAAGGAGAATCGCCATGGGGGAATGTTGGTAGGGTACCCCAGCTACATGTAAAGCAGAGCGGGGATCTGCTGCGACACAACCACAAGATAAAAAAGAAGAAGGGGGTGTGTTGAATATTTTTTTGTTCTATTCGGAGCGGGGGGAAGGGAAGCCGAGCCACGTTTGTGCAAGATGAGTGAGGAAAGCAGGGAGTGACTAGGAAGAAGAGACTCCCACAAAGAGAGAGAGAGACTTGCGAGGGCCGGGGCAACAGTGAGAACGAGAAAAAGCTGGAGAGGAAACGCAGCGCAGTGCGTCTCTCCGCGCGCTCTCCACTCACCCACCTCACTTCGCCTCCTCTCCTTCCCTCGACCTCTTCTTCTGTTCTCTCTTTGGCATCTTGAGTATTCGAGTAAAAGATGTTATAGATCTGTTTTAAGATAGGGCGTGAAGGGATGATGAAGGCAGCACGACAGTCCTCCGAGGCAGCTGATTGTAGCGCCTCCTCGGCGTGGATCGCCGAAGCGTCGGGCACAAGGAAAGGGAAGTCGCGCCACACAGAAGAAGAAGCAGAAATTGAAAAAGTCCAGCGGAGGTAAAGTAAGCGATGGAGAGGGCCGTGAGGTGGAAGGAGAGAGGGCGTGTAAGACGATACACACACACGTACACACCCCACAAAGTCCAGCTGAAGGGGAACCCCCCCCCTCCCTCTCACAACCTTTTCCTCGCTCCTCCGTCCTCGCCCACTGGCGCACACCGACAAACGGAGAGGGTGCAAGCTCTACACTTACCTCTTTGCCAGATTGACGGCCCCACCCCACTTCCCACCCCCTCGAGGAGCCGTGACGCCTCTTCTGCCAGGTAATAAATGAAGATGATGAAAGCGATGAGGATCATGAGAGCATTCTGTCCGCACATTTCTGTAAGGCAAAGGAATAGAAGAAAAGAAAAGATCAAAGAGAAACGAAGTATAGCAGCGGTACGGCAGTAGCGAGGAGGAGTACACGAAAACACAGCACGAGAGGCAACCGCTAAACGAAACTAGGAAAAGACAAAGTGGAGAAAGCGAGCTTCTCTAGCGCGCGCACACACACACACACACGTACGTACCCTCTGAGAGGAGAAAAGTTGGCGAGAAGAAGAAGAGGCATGTGTACATAAATGGGTATTACACACACACAAACGCCGTATGTGTGTGTGTGTGTGCTAGAGAAGCTTGCTACTCCCTCCTCCCACCTAGTCCATCCATTTCCTCACCCTTACCTCACGGCCCTCTGCCCGTTCGGCAACTCCACAACACGGGCGTCACACATTACATAAAAAAGGGGGAGGGGGTAATAAGGGAAGAGGGGGTGTGAGAGGAAGTGCGTTGCTGCATGCCCCCTCACAGTTGGGATGGCACAACCAGTATCGCCCGGCCATACTTCACAAGGAGACCGTACTTCATTTCCTCAGCGAGTACGAAGGGTTTACTCAGCCAGTTGCGTTGTCGGAGAAGATCCGAGGCACGTGGCATGGGCGAGGTCATGAAGATTTCGGGAAGGGGTGTTTGGAGGGTTTGACGGTGGGTGCCGACATGAGCGTGGACAGGGGTGCGCGTGGACGACGTGAGCGGTGTTGCAACAGGGAGAGCACCCGCTTTCATGTATTGGGAAGATGACCTAGAGCGTTGGTGGGCATGCAGCGTATGGCGGCGTGGGCCTGCCCCCATGGGTCCGCCCCAAGTTGCAGGTGTGCCAGCTTTGAGACGTGTATCAGAACGTGAGCGCAGGTGTGTCCTTTCCGATGAAGAACACCACGGCAGCGGCGGCGCTATCCGCAAGTAGCGGCAAAGCAACTCTGCCTCTCCTGCGTACCGTCGACGCTGTGCCGCCGCTGACGCTGCAACCTGGGAAGAGGAGAAGCCCCGCACGTCACGATCTTGCGCGAACGCATTCTGCTCCTCCATTTTCACTTCGTCCTCGTCATAGCGGCTCAGATCGCTCTCCTCCTCCGCATCGCTACCAACTCGCTCACTGCATACCCCGGTGAGACGCTCCTCCTGCCCTCCGCCAAACACGCGCTCCCACAGGGATAGGAGTGTGCGCTGCCACACCAATTCCGAGCTCACATGCACAAGCCAGGTGCGTGGAAGAGCCCCGGCAGCGGGGGTGGGACAGTGCATGCGCCACTGAGATGAAGCCACCACAGCAGCAGCGACCGCAGCAGAAGTCGACACGTCATGGCAAGAAGCTGTGGCAGCCGCTGCCAAGAGTGAGGAGGGGGGTCCCCTTTGTTTGCCTTCCGTTACGGCGATCCCCGCCGCTGTTTCCCTGCCACAGAGAGGAGGCGTGCTGTTATGTGCTCGACGCTCAGCCGCCATCGCGTCCGCCCATTTCTTGAGTTCTTCCGTCCGCAGACTACACGGTGGCTGCAAGAAGCAGTAGCAGTGAGAGAGGTCACAGCTGTGGCGGTGGCGCCGATCTTTTTTCGTCTCGTGGAGGCAAGAGCGCGCCGGTGCGGGCATCTCCCCGTGGCAATGGGAGAGTACACTGAAGTAAACCCACCTGTCCTCCGCTACGAGGAGTACACCGACGCTGTACTTCGCCAACAGCCGCGCCAACTCTTCTTCTGTCGCCGCCGAGCGACGCAGCAGCGAATATCCCGCTCCATTCCCGTACTCACCCGCTTCATGGTCAGCACGGAAGCCAGCAGTACCAACCCTGTCTATCATGCCGACGGTTTTCTTCGGCAAACACGATGGTGAGGAAGAGGGAGAAAGGCTACGCTGCACCCCCGCCCTTAGTAGGGGGAGGCGATGGTGCTTGGAGAACTCCGTGACGAACGCGGCTGCGGACATGCGGCTCCAGTATGTTGGTCCACCGCCTTCAGACAGCAGACGTGGGTGGGGAACAGCGGTGCACGACGGTGGGCGCTGAAGTATCGTCTCTGACCCCTCCACAACAGTCAGTGCCGCGGTGCTTCCGCGCACCGTGCCCGTTTCGAACTGCGTTGTGGAAGAGGCTCCTGTGGACACTGCAGTCTTCCCAGGGAGTGCTTCAGCGCCTTCACGCCGATGTGGGGCCCTACCCGCGTCTCTCCTTTTCGTTGCATCCCTTATGAGGCTAGCGGCGCCCTGCTTCGAGGGTCGCGGCTGCCACCTTTCAGAGCCCACCTCGTCGCTGTTCGCTGAAGTTGCCCAGTGCTCCTGACTACGGAGAGGGACGTATCCGCGACACGTGTCATCCGCCGAGAATGACATTGGTGGAGAAAAGCAGAACAGCGGCAGCGGCGCGGAGGCACTGCGGCTCTCATTCTGGGGAGCTGGTACCACGTTAGCAGGAAAAGGTTGCGTGCTGTGATGAGGGGCGATGGTGGTGGTGGCATGTGCGATCGAGGGGGTCAGGGACTTTTTTCGGAAGGGATCGTTGTCGCAAGGACCATCACCAATCGACGGAGAGCCCTCCGAGATGGAGTCCGCCGAGACCGTTCGGAGCGACGCGGCAGAAGAATCAGAAGGGGATGGTGCCGGGTCATGCGAGCACTCCGCATTCCCCTCCGCAGCAGCAGCACCACCATCACCGCTGAGGTAGCGGATGTAGTCGTGTAAGGAGCAGACCGAGCCAGTGAGCACCTCCGCGGCTTCCATCGCAAGCGCATCAGGGTCGGCGAAGACGTCGAGCCATCTTTCTTCCTCTGCCTCAGCGACGCCGATTCCCACCGTTTCACGCGGTGACATCTCGCACCCACCACACGGCACACCTGCTCTAGTGCCCAAGGAGCCCTGTGCCATCCCTTCTGCGGCGGGCACGCATGTCTTCGCCAACCGCAGTGGTGCACACTGTGGCAAAGCGGGAATGGCGTGAAGGCGGCCCACGCGCCTCAGTTGCCGTTTCGCCTCTGACAGCCACCAGCCTTTCTCCCTGACCGCGTTGCCGCAGCTCTCTCCCGAAGAGGAGGGAGTACAAGTCGAGCGAGCTGGCGCCGCCTCTCCCTTGGAGAGGTCGAGGTGATAGAGCTCATACGTCGCCGGACGCGACCACGAGAAGAGGTCGTGCGGCAACGTCGCCGCTAGCGACAGAGGCGGCGCTGTGATTACCGCGGTCGGTGCTGCGAGTGTTGTGGTCTCTGTATGGGGACTCTGTGCAGTGCACGTAAACGGCAGCTCTATGCTGCTTTCGCTCGTCGGTTTTGACGCCATGCTCGCCGCGATAGTGACTTTGTCATCGTCGTCCACCACCGCTGCACAGGGGAGAGGAGGGCAACCAAGCAGTTTGCTCCCGGGAGGCCCACGTGCGATGGCGTGCCATAACTGGAACGCCATCGCCTCCTGCGACGGTGGCGGTGGTGGTGGCGGTCGGTGTGAAGTGGTACATCCATCCGTCGTGCCCTGCGCGGTGAGTAGAGCCTCCTGTAAAAGGCTACCACTGCCTTCAGAAGTTTTCTCCTCAAGTCGAACCAGGAAGATACACCGCCAGTCGTACCCACTGCCATCCTCGAACTCAACCGCGCTAGCGTTGCCGCTGGGCGTTCCATGTGAAGTTGTGAACGATGGTACCGATAAGCGAGGCGCGATCGGGTCAACGAACGACTCGCCATGTCGTCGCCCTGTGGAGGTCCATCGTTGACCGCTCTCCTCCCACCATCGGCGATACGTCCCACTGAAGGGGAAAAAATCCTCTAATGCGCTCGCAAGGGTGCTGCAGGACACCGTCACCTCCCCCGCGTTGCGTGCCGATCTGAGTCGCGCTGCCGTTCGTACAGGGTTGAACACCGAGGATTGGCCTGGAGCCGATAGCGGTTGCCTGCGCCGGAGAGTGCTTCCTGTGCATGAGGTCACGTAAGGGGCGGTACCGAGCCGCTGCCCCCCCTTAAGAGGAGAACGTCGTGCGAAGGTGCCATCCATCCCAAAGGAGATCAACTCCGCGTCAGCGAAGTAGTGGATGGGCAAGGAAGATCGTTGTGATGCTGCTGAGAGGGGAAGAGAAGTGGTGCGTTGGCTCACCGGTGCGGATGCACGCCTGAAAACCTGCCCACGTGTCTGGGGCTGCTGCCATAGAGGGGATGGTGAGATCTGACGACGGGAGCGTGAGCAAAGTCTGTCGGGCAAGCCCATCCACCCGGGAGAGTTTTGTTGGTGGGAAGAGTAGCCACCCCAAACAGAGGCTCTCGCAAGTGGGAAGATGCACCCACCCCTCGTAACGCGAGCAATTCGACGCATTCTAGGCGCCGTGCTCCTCTCCCCCTCCCCTCCTCCTTTTCTTTTCTTTTCTTCTCCCGTCCCCGTCGCCTCGGTTTCTGCGAAAACGCTGTCCACGCCAGACTCGGAGGGGGGCTAAAGGACGAGAAATACCGAGGGGTGCAAGCCCACGGCATGGGTGCGTCTGTTAGATGGGCGTGGGGGGGGGGGGGGGGGGTCTGTGGGTACACCGATCTGTGTGCTGTACTGATGCGTGATGAGTAAGCAAAGAGGAGGCGGGAAGACACATGGAAGGGGATGGGCACACTGGATGGGTGCTGAGGAAGAGAGAGGAAAAGCGAAACGGAGGGTAGAGAGCGAAGGCGTGCACTACTTCTTCACCAGCACATACACACACACACTCCTACCAACACCTATGCTCGTGCGCCAGCACACCAGGGGATGGAAAATAGACAAGGGAGTAGAAAGGGAGGATAGAGAGGGCTACTTAGTCATTACGCTACCCGTCCTCTCAACCTTTCCTTCCCAACGTCACCCCGAACTCGCTCCTCCGCGCCGGTAGAGTCGTCAGTAGTCGCTGACGAAGGAACGAAGGTAAGCCCTTAGGGCCCTTCAAAACAACACTTCAAGGGGAATAAGGACGCCAAGTTCTGCCCCCCCCCCCACACACACACACATACACACATACATTTTTTTCTCTCTCTTTCTCAAGTTTATCAGTCAGTACTTTTCCGTATAAATTTTCTCGACGCCGCATTTGTACTCGCTTGTGTCGCCCTCTTCACCATCCATCTTAAGCTTAAAGACAGCAGCGATAGCACTTGACGCGTGACAGGGGGAAGTTTACTTTCGAAGATAGGAAAAAATGGATGTCACAAAATACCTGGTCCGTCCTCCTCGCTCGATCGGGCCAGTTGTAGTACAGAAAGGATGAAAAAAAGGAAAAACAGCGATGCTGAGACTCGTAAGCCGAGGCGCACCGATCCACACAAACATAAATGTAAAGAGAACTTGAAATGAAAATGGAAGGCTCACAAGCGGCTCGCGTTTTCTGAGCTTACAGGGAAGACTTCTTCGCTCCCCATGAGGCGTGCCACCGCCGCTTCGACACACGCGTACGTCTGCCGCATTGCCGCTGTAATAGGGAAGAGCGTCGGCGTCAGCGGGAGCACCGTCACTTGAGGCATGCAGTACGTGGAAAGAAGACGGGCCGCATCCAGCGCATCCCCCTCGCCATGCACGCGCCGAAACCTTTCAGATTGCAATATTGCCTCGAGGTATAGCTGCAGGCGTGCCGTGTCTTCGTTCTCGGTCGGCGGCGCCTCCTTCTTGATAGAAGTGGAAGACGGGCCATTCCGCGGTGACAGCTGACCCAGCAACGTCGTGCACACTGCCTGACGCAAGGCAGCCTGACACGGCGCGTATGCATCAAAGCCACAGCGGCCGCAGACAATGAGAAAATCCGTGATGAGTCGAGCCTTTCCCGTGGCCTCTGACGCGCCGCCAGCCGTCGTGAGCCGGGTGGCTTCCGTGGACGCCACGGGGTCGTTGCAATAATGCCGCCAAAGCCGGAATGCGTTGGCGATGGTGGTCATCTCCAGAAGTCGGCCCACGGTCTTGTGCGACAGAATTGTCTGATCGTCAAACGAGCCTTCCCCTGACACCACAACATCGCATACGTCGAAGAGAAAGCCGCGAGGGCACCTCAACCAATCGGCCTGAACGCCTGTCAGCGGACCACGAGCTCCGCTGGCATCCTCCTGAGAGACCTCCTCTTCACGCCTCACACGTCCCTCCATGGTAGGCATATCCGCAGATGGAGCCGCAGCACCATCGGCGGTTCCAAGAAGCCGTGCGACACGAGGGGTTTCGTAGAGCCCCAGCAGACCAGCAACCATGTCCGCACCAGGCACATAGCAGGCCTTCACCAGATACCGGAAGAATCCACTCATTCCTCCTGCACCGCCACCGCCGGGCTGGTAAAGAAGGTCGGCACGCACAATCACCTCACCCGCGCGACCATCCTGTACCTTGGCGACGTCCACGTCGGCCACTTCTTTCGCAGCGGCCGCCGGCATGGCCTCGGCGGCGGCGAGAGCTCGCAGGCGCATAGCGGGCAGGGCGCAAGATGGCACCAGCTGCCGCCACGTGCTCGCCACCACGCCCTTCGCCGCATGGCACATGCCAGCCTCCAGGCGGTCCAACAGCTGCTGCTGGGCAGAAGATGTTACCACCCCGACAGCCGTGTCTTCCCCAGCCTGATCGTCCGTCACGCCGCCACTCTTCGCTTCCTTTGCCTCTGCAGAAGCGGGGTTGCCTGCCGATCGCTTCGGCGAGTCGGAGGGAGGCACGGATGATGGTGGCGGCGGTGGCGCACATTTCTGGGGCCCAAACACATACGTCGCCCCTCGAGGCCCCACCAATGTGTTATCGACGTCACAAATAAGGCACACCTCCTCGATGAAGCAGGACAGTCGCCCATCCGCTGGCGCATCGGACGGCTTTGTCACCTCAGAGGGTGCCGCCGCCTTCAGGTAGGGGAAGATCTGTTCCATGCGCTCACTGACGCACACCCGAGTGAGGTGAGCGAGGTCGTCTCCACAGAACGGCCGGCGAAGAAGCGCCTCCTCTTGCTCATCGGCAGGCACGCCACCCTCATCTTTGGAGATACCGCTTTCTTCTGCCTTCGCATGCGTCGTCGCACGCGCATGGGCAGCATCGACGAAGATATCCAGCCCCAGCGCCTGAAGAGCACCAAGGCCACCCTCGTTCGTGGAACTGCCCCCGATTCCAAGGAATAGACGCACACCAACGCGCATCTGCGACTTCTTATCCCCGGTAGGCAGGGCGGCTCCATCACCAACAGCCGCCGCGCTGGATTGAGCGTTCGCCATGTATGCCAGTGCGTAATGGATGAGCTCTCCTACTCCATAGCTCGTCGTACGCCCCGGGTGCCTATCCTGAGGCCGAGCGATCCGCGGAAGCCCAGCTGCTTCAGCCATCTCCACCACGAGGATGCGACGCGCCACATCACAGGCGAAGGATACCGCTCGGGTAGCTTGGGCCTTGGGATCATTGATAGCTCCACTGACCTCGATCGGTGTACCCAGGGGCCCCGTAATGGGCACAGTGGGCGGCACGAAGATGCGCTCCAAACGCAACATGTCGTCCGGTGCAGCGGCAGGTGGGGTTTCCAACTTGTGGGCTGCCGCCATGGCCGCTGCCCGCGTGGCCGCATAGGTGACGCTGTCCAGCAACCCAGCGCCACCGTCGCTCATAGGGGTGTGCGAGAACTGAATGGCCGCTTCGAGGCCAAGGTTGCTCGCGTGATTGAGCGGCAGCGGCGACGGCGGCGGTGCGAGAGAAGAGTGGGTGTTCCCTGCAAGAGGTACGCTCTTCGCGTTCGCCGTGGAACTGGAGAGTGGCGTGCTATGGGGGGAATATCGCAGCACGGGCGAGGCGGCAGCACTGCCAGGAGGAAGGTATTGCCCCGCAGTCTCCGACAAAGGCCCAAGAAGTCGATGCAGGTGGCGAACGGCAGCCAGCGGTGCAGTGGATGGCTGCGGAGAGGAGCCATCCGCCCACCCCTCTCGAGGCGGTACCGTCACTGCGGGGAGAGCATTGGGGCGCAGGGAAGCACCTTCGCTCTGCTTCGTTTTCAGAGCGCGCCAGATCCCTTTCTCCGCGGCTTCGCCAGCCTCGTCCGATGGGAGAGTCCCTTTGAACGTGTCGCAGGCGCAGAGAATGTGAAGGGGGGAGATGTTCTTGTGACTTTGAAGATTCTGTGCGGCGGAGAGCGGCAGTGCGTGAGACGGCTGCTGCTCCGAGGCGCTGTTGGATGTACGAGGGGCAAGGAGTCGGGCTGCTGTGGAAGCCATGGAAGGGGTAGCACCAGTCGAAGCCCCGCGTATCATCGCCGGTACAGAAGAAGGATGATGCCCCGTAGTAGTCCGATCGGGATGCCCCACACTGGTCTGCTCCGTGCGTAGATTTCTCGCTGGGCCGCCACGCATCATCTTTCCTTATCTTTATATATATATATATATATGAGAAGAGAAAAGTACGGATAAAGAAATGGAAAGAAATGTGTGTAATGTATATGGTGTCAGCGGTGGATGTTTTCCCCTATTCTTTCTTTTTATGTATTTGGTGTGTTTTTGTTTTTGTTTTTTGAGGAGGAAAAGGGAAGAAGAGAGAGACAAAGAGCGTCAAGAAAAAAAAAGAACTGCAGATTACGGGATACTGGCACTATGTAAAGAGGTAAGGAAAGGCGAAAAGAAAAGGTCTGCAGTCGATACAAGATCAGGAAAGCAGCGAAAAAAAGGGGGGGTGGGGGAACAGAAAGGGGAGAGACGAGAGAAGCGCGGATTGCGCGGGAGAAAATGAGATGAAGGATGTGTCTTGCTCTTTTTTTTTATTTGCATGTGGGTGTGCCTTTGAAAGAACGCATGTTTTTCTTCATGTATGTAGCACATCGACACGTGTTTCCGAGAAGGAAGAGGGGGAGAGATCGCTTTGAAGTCTACGGCTTGCTGTGAGTTTCTCTTCAGCTTTCGCACCACTCACAGCGGTCTTTCGTCGGTAAGGCAACCCCTCTCCTACTCGAGGGTATAGCACAGCCTTTTGGACTCTACCCTCTCCCCCATGGAATGGGTACGAGCGACCCTTCTCCTATCCGCGGGTGGCCAGGTACCACGGTGGGTCGACGGAGACGACGAAAAAAAAAAGAGAAAGGGTTGATGGTGGTCGGGGGGGGAGGGGGGGGGGACTCTCATCACAGGGAAGGAAGAATAATAGCAGGCGCCACTTGGCATCCACACCAAGGTGTATATACCTCTCTCTTTCGCCCTCCTCCTTTACGCTTTACGGTGCGACTACACACACGAGTGATCAAAGGTGAGGTATGCGACTCATGTTGAAGGGTCTGCCTTGGGAGGAAATTTCCACACGGGCATCGCATCCGTCGCGCAAGAAAAAACAGCGGGGGGGCATCGAAGAGGAGCGAGAGCACCGCGCGCTGCCCAATCTCAACAACAGCATCGCCGTTGCGGAACATCTCCTCCACATTCTCCATTGAACGAGTAACGGTTTCACCTTCCGGTTGGGCCATACGTATCTGTATATATATATATATATATATATACATGTTCAGATGCTGAAGCAGGACGAAAACAAAAGCTGCTCATACTTGCCACGGACTTTCGCACCGCAACCCTACTCTCTGAAAGACACAAACGAAAGCGGGGCAGGAGGGAAAGGGTGGGAAGAAAAGAAGAAAGGGGGGTAGCACGCTCATAAAGAAGAAAGTCTAACCAAAAACGGTAGAGGGGGAGAAAGACCAGCAGCAGACTATTTTTTTTCGGGAGAAGAAAGGGGGGGAGGGGCAGAGGGGGAGGGGATAGCACAAATGTCCAACGAGAAAAGGCAGGTAGGAAGAAGAGCATAGACATGCGCTTCCTCGGTGGAGTCCTCTCCCCTTCCTTCCCCCCCCCCCCCCGCCTCACTCTTTTTCACTTCTTCATCTCTCTGTAGCCCCGTCTGCCTTTGTAGTTCCCACCCATTTCCAGCTCTATGCAGGTGCAACCATGCAGAGCGAGAGACGTCCTCGCACACACACACGGATACACCGACACGCAAACTCCAAAAAAAAAAATTTCGCCGTCTGTACCTTATGTGCGCCCCCTTCCGCTTGGATTCACTCCAGACCCTTCCTTTCTGCCAATAGCCCCACTCAGAGAACGGATGAGCTGGTGGGCCGCGCGGGTTCAGTTTGTGCATCCTTTCTACTCGGGCGAACTCAATGATCCAGAGAGAGCAAGAGCGCGTCTACGTCTATCCCTGTGTGTATATGCATACATATATATATATATATATATGCGTGTGCGTGTGTAACTTCAAAGCCTGACGGAGCTGGAAGACAAGATAGAGGGGAAGGAGGGTGCATCCGAGCTTATACCCCAGCACAGATGCTGCAGCGGCGATAACCATGATAAGAACACGTTTCCTCCGAGTCAGGGCAGCAGTCTCACGGAAACGAAAAGCAGAGAAGAGAAAGATGAAGAACTCCTATCAGCACTTCTTCGACCTAGCAAAACAGTGCCGAAAAGAAAGATGACGGTCTCGGAGTGAGGGAGGGGAAGAGAGAGAGAGTGCACTGAGAGCGGTAGAGTCTATCGTGCGTGCAACACATGTTGGGGTGATACGAGAGGAAAATGTAAAAAAATGCCACTCTGAGGAAATGCTACCATACGCTGGCGAGTGTGGTCCCGCGTGGTGACCAGCCCATTCCTGGCGCAGTGGACAGCCTCGAATAGATCAGCGTCGCGCCCTTATTTCTATCACAGAGAGAGAAAGAGAGCGACTCATGCGCAACCTCACTTCTCCTCCGTCTCCGGCTTCGACATGTACGCGTCGATCCTGCCTTCTTTCAGTGCCTTCTCCAGCTCCTCCGCACTCGGCAGCTCCTCCACCAGCTGCTTCTTGGATGGCAAACGCCGCTCGATACTGCTGGCCGATGGCGTGTTGTGGCCTTCCGCGTCCACTGGTTGGGCTAGGAACTCTTTCCACTCCTTCTTGGCGGCTTCGTGGCGCGCCTCCTGTTCCTCCTTCGTGCCTGGCACATAGGGTATCTTCGCATTGGTAAAGAGGGACGCCGCAGCCGTTTGGTGCGCTGAGAGAAACTCCGATGAGGTGATTTTGTTGGTGGTGGTCATCCAGTGCACGCTGCGTCGAACGGAGAAGCTGAGACGGCGCACATGAGGGCAGGCACCCAGCGGCGGCAAGTGGTTGGTTCCAAAGACGGTGGGCGCGCCAAGAGCTAAGGTGAGGGGGGTAGACAAGCAGCGCGTCCCTGCGCCATGTGGCGCCAGGTGGAAAAAGCGATGCATCCCTTCTTTCTTCTCCAAAAAAAAAGGGAGACGCTGTGAGCGTGAAGAATCCGGCAATGAAAAACAAAAAAAGATGGGGAGAGGGAGAGGCAAACCGGAAGAGGGGAAGAAGAGCCGCAGCACGAAGAGAAATCCTAACAGCGAGGTAATAGAAGTCTCCCCCTGAAAAAAAGCAGTACGGCCACAGCAGGGGGGGAGGGAGAGCAATACGCCCGATGTGCCGGTGTCAGAGTATATATATAGAGAGAGAGAGAGATTACTTGTCAAACCCTACTTTTCGTATCGAATGTCTGCGATTACTGTTCTTTCTTCTATCTGCCTTCCTCGCTCCTGCCCGTTTCCTATACTATTACTGTTTTGGGGGGGTGAGCTTGTCGGTTGCAGTGCTGTGTGGGAGCAGGAGAAGCAGCAGAGAGAGAGAGAGAAAGAGAGGCGGAGGGGGAGAGCAGCAAGTACACTGGCTAAAGGTAAAGGGAGGAGGTGAGTACGGCTTCTGCGTGGACACCGGGAGACAGAACGTGTGTGTCGGTGCTGGTCTGTCCCCAAGAGGATATAAGGGTTGGTGTGTTTTGCCCGATGTATGACGCGTGTGAGGCGAGGTTGGGTAACCACATCGAAATCAAAAGGAAAAGACAGAGAGTAAGAAAGAGGGAGAAGACCTTACCCCCAAGCGGTAGGCGCGCCCTGAGGAAACATCGAAAGAGAAATGCCCTCCAGCAGAGCAGAGCAGCACCCCTCCCCTGTCCTCGGCAGCACCGCCGCTGTGAACCTCCCCCCCCCCTTAGAAAGGCTACACGTCTATGTGACCTACCGCACGCAAAAGCACACAACGCAGAGACATGTACCGCTCAGCCAAGAGATGCTCGCGATGCTTGAAGAGAGCGACGACTTGCTTCATTGAGGTCGGGACATTTTTCATGTACACCCGCTTAGATTGATCTACGTGTGCATACTAGATATAATCGCCACATTGCGGATGCGAAAAGGGGGGAAAAAAAGAGCAGAGAAAACCGAATTTCTCGATGTGAAGGCGATACGCATTTCTGTGAAATACGCACCGCCTCAACATATAAATAGAGAGAGGAAGAGGAGAGATCACAGCACGAGAATGACCGATCAGTCTGCGAGCTCACTCGTCAAAGATGCAAGACTGGCAAACGGTCCACGTACCGAAACGGTGGACGGCATCATGCTTGAATCCTCTCCAATAGTGTGACGACGGCGGGAGTGCGCAAGGAAACAGCTCCCACTGTCGTCGACATCACCTCCACCGTTCATACTTGTCGTGGTGCGCTGGTGGTGGTATTTATGGGAAACACCAAGGATTCGTGGAGAGCGAGATCGCTGTGGAGCGAGCCCGCTTTCCACGTGATAGGAGAGCCGAGCGGAGGGAGGCGTGGCGTTGGTCACCGAAGAGGGCACAACCACCAAGCCGGGGTGACGTTTGGTGGAGTTCGCCGACAGAAAGGATGGGGCGGTAATTTTGGAGCTGACGCGCGTGTGTAGATCGACGCGGCGGCGGCGCGCGCTGGAGGGCGGTGGGGTGGACAGGGGGGCCGCAGAGACGCCGTATGTGCCTTTCGGCGTCATCATCGCCTCAGCAGCATGCGTGCCGAATTCAGAAGCGACCTCTGCCCTCAAACCCTCCCCCGCCTTCGCGGCACCTGCCCGGAGCGCCGGTGACTCCGGAGTGACAACACGTAGTACCCCACGCGCGGAAAGCAGGCTCCGCCCATTCTCGGGCAACTGCCGCATGGGGTCCAGCTCTGTGCTCGCCCTCGTAAAGTTCCGCTGGGCGGCATGATTGGTCGAATCTGATACCGATACGCCGGGCAAGGCAGCGCTGCTAGGCGTAGCCACCCCTTGGATGTTGCGACCACTGTAACTCCCACCGGTGGAGGTTCCCAAGGCACTACCAAGAAGGATACTTTCCTCCATGATACGCGTTCGATCCTTATGCTCCGCCAGCCGGCGCCACAGTGCGCGAGGTTCGACGTTTTCCGTCCCGCCGTTGTCAACCGGTCGCACATCCACATCGACTTGGGCGGGTGTGGGCCGTGTACCGGTCTTTGATAGCGTGCGGAGAGGCGCGGCTGCTTCCGCCTCCCCCATGATGGCCCCAGCTGCTCGGTGTTGTAATGATGAGAGCGCACGCCGGGGTTGTTGCGGCTGGTGCTCTGGTACGGCGTGCTCCCTGCTCCCTCGGTCGGTGTGGCCTCTCTTCTCATCTGGCTGTCGCATAGGCCGGATGCTGCCGTCTCGACCACTTCGGATGATGACCGGCGGTGCAGGCAGCGAAGCTGCAGAGGGGCGTCGAGCAGAGATGCCAACCCCCACCACCACAATCGCTCGCGAAGATAAAGGCTCCGTGCTGTCAACGCCGTTGTGCGCATGTTCAGGTGTATTAGGGAGCGTCGCTGCGGCCGTGTGGGCACGTGTGCTACCATGGTTATGAAACGTCGCTGCCGGTGTACCGCCGTCGGCGGTTTTTACCACTGCGGCGGCGAACGTAGGCAAGATAGGATCGTCCAGGGGTGGGTGGGAGGAGTGGCGCGGCCCGCATCGACTTTGGAACCATCTACGCTTCGGTCTCCTAGCCGCCATACGACTTCTCTCCTTTCTAGGAAAAGCTCTTCGTATTGGCCTACCGTCGTTGTCCGTAACGGCAGCGAGGGTGTCAGCCGTGGATGTCACCTGCGCCGAGCACGCTCTTTTACCAGCAGGATCCGTGAGAGGTACTTCCCTCGTTGCTGCTTCGCCCCCGCCTCCAGTGCCGCTCGCGCGAAGGTGCAGCTTTGATGGAGCTCTGTGGAGCGTTACGATACGACGTGGGCGCACAACGCCGTAAGCTGCTGCGGTGACACGCGAGATGCGCCTTACGCGGCGCTTTGGTGTTCGCAGGGCTTTGAGGACTGCCGGTGTGCACATCGTGATCGCTGTCGATGCATTCGCCTTCCCCAGGTCTCGATCCTGCTCGACCCTATCGCCCATATCCTGCTCTCGGTCTCTTCCATTCCCTCGTAGCTTCTCAGGGTCGCCACAGCTGTTGTCGAGAGCAGAAGAGCCGATGTAGTCAGCGGCGCGCACCATCGTCGGATACCGGGAGGAGGCAAAGAATGGTAGGTGCTTTGGCGTCACCTCCACAAGTGAGGAGCGGGAGTGCACTCCGTTGCTGCCCTCCAAGTCCGTCAGCGAAGACGACCCTCTCGCAAACTCGGTGGGGCCCTCTCCCGCTGGTGAGGATGAGAGAGGCGGCGTCGGTGGAACGTGGTGGCCCGCAGTGTGGCTTTCGATATCCTCCTGACCCTCTCCGGAGGGACGAGAGCCACGTAGAAACGGATACGTGTTTGTGCGCTCCAGTAGCCTCACAACCGACGAGGCTTTGAGAGAGGGGTATTTGCCAACACCGTGGGAAGGTGATTGATCTGGCTGAGCCTCACAGACTTCGGTAGGTTTCGGTGAGGGAGAAATCAGAAGGGATGGCACTCGCTCTACGTCTGCTGCGAAGACACCCTCTTCACCAACGCTGCGGCTTCGGCCGCGACCAGGCAGTCGACTTGCCGTGCCAGGCACTGCCCCCCAGGCGCTCTTTCGCTCTGGGAGCGGTGGGCCATCAGCGCTACCGCCATTCTCTCTCGTCGCATCCTGGCCGCAGTGTTGAATGCTGAGAAGCTCCGCAAAGCGAGCTTTTCTGTCCATCCACTCTGCCGTGCTGTCACCCTCTGCGAAGGCGGCGGGCGCCGAATGGCGACGGTGGAAGGAGCGGCGCGTCCATGTAGAGGAATCATCGTAGGCGTCTCTTACCCGAAACGGGACGGTGGCACCCGCCGTGAGCGGCTGCTCGAACAAAAGAAAGTGATCACCATCCGAGGAGGAGGCGGGTGTGAGCAGAGCACTAGACTTACCTACCGCGTCCCTGGTGTGTCTCCGGCTACCAGATGAGGGAGGTGAACTACCGCTGCCGAAACGGCCGTCGTTACTCCCCCCGCCGCGGCGCCGCGACGTACACCGGACATTGCGGCGTGACCACAGCACCGACTTACTGAGCTGGGGGAAGCGCCACTCCGCAGCCGTCTCCAACCCCGAATCCTCCTCCGAATCATCACCCCAGTCCAACTCCTCGTCCAGCGCAACCCCGAGATCGCCCTCTTGCTGTACATCAGCGACGACGGTGAGATCGGCAGCGACGTCTCGAAGGCTCCCACGGCGACGCCCGCGCCGAGATGGGCTGACGCAATCCTCGAGTTCTGAAGGATGCTGCAGTGAGACTTGTAGAAATTCTTCCTCGAGCAAGCGCAGCCGCTCCATCACCTCAGCTAGGCGATCTCGGCTTGCCTCCTCAGCTGGATCTACAACGATCACTTCACTATCTCTCCAGCAAGGCGGCAGATGCTGCTGTTCATGCTGACGCTCAAAGGACAACCACTTCTCCGGCTGTGTCGGAGCCGGGGTAGAGTCACGTCGATACTCGGTCGCACCAGACCGCACCGCAGCGTCTAGTGGGCGAGGTGGGGCCATGGGTGGCCGCCGCATCGTCGACACCGGGGGCGCACTCTGTCGGCGTCGCAGTAGAGGCTGCACCTCCTCGGATGAAGTCGACGGCGCCGGGATCCCAGCGTGGTGCCCTATGCGTCGCTGCAGGGGATCCTCGTTCCTGTGGTGGTCTACATCCCCTGACGAATCTCCCCTCGACCTCAGCGATGCCACAGAGCCTGCATCGACGTGATCCCCTAACCTTTCCATGGACGGCGAAGGGGACAGCATTAACTGGCGGCACGCTCCAATGGGAGATACATTGGCATCTGCAGCGACCGCAGCAGCGGTGCTAGCCCCGTCAGCGCGAACAAGCAAAGAGGCAGGAGCACGCAGGGAAGCAGAAGAAAGACTTGAGGTGACGGTACCCTCTATCACCGTGGATGACTTCGTGGCCAGGGCGGCGTTCCTGCTACTGCTCTCATTGCTCCCACTCGTAAGTTGGAGACCGCTACTGGAGGAGCGGCGCAGATCCACAGTGGCTCCATTGCGGAGAGCTCCTCCGCTGGCCCTTCGCGACAGTGTGGGGGAGAACGGCGACCAAGCTGCCGAAGGGGGTGACAGGTTACCACTGCGGTTCCGAAGCGATGATGCCAAACGATCGGTCGACGGCAAAGAGTTCGCGGAGGAGACGGATGCGGTGGCGGTGTGGGAGAGGCCCAAGGGGGCCGCCGAACCTGCTCGAGGTGAACGGTTCGTTGCGACGGATGCCTGCCCGCGTGCATTGTTGCTGCTCCGGCTGTTGTTGTTGCTGGCTACGTGTCGCGGCGACATCCAGGTTGTGCTGATCGTACTGGCGGTCACGGAAGGGTGATGCTGCAGGAAGGTAGGCTGCTGGCCAGGAGTTGCAGGACTGAGGATACTTCGTATCAGGGGGCTCCCACCCCATATCGACAATGGACGCGAGAGAGGGGAGAGCGACACACTGTCGGCGCTGCGACTTGTAAGTAGGCTGATGGCGCCTGGCGCCGCCAGGCTGCCGAGGGGGGGACTGATGCGAGGAATCTGAAAAGGAGAAAGGCTCGAAAGCTGCGGCGACACATCACCGATGGTGACCTCTCCGTCGCCCTCGACACCCACGCTTCCACCTGTCATGCTGACTACATCACTGCCGTCACCCCTCATGCGTCCGTTCGTCTCCGCGGTAGCGGTGGTACCGGAATCTCCGGTAGCCAACTGCTGCACAAGCTGGTGAGGGGCAGCGGCTTCACCCTTTACCAAACCCCAGTGGACTGACGTGCTGCTAAGATCGACGAGCTCGTCGCCGTTCGCGCTCACGGCCGAACCAGCATCCCTGACGGGCGTAGCAGCCTTTCCGTCCATCCATCCCAACATCCCAGGATCCAGCCCCTCAGGCTCGCCCAGCGGCGTCACAGACCGGTGAAGAGAAGCGATGCCATCCGTTCGCATCTCCACATCGGGCGACGTCCTCTGGGAAGCGTAGCGCTGTGAGGGGATCACCGTTGTGAAGGGTATAAAGGGGGAATAGCTTGTCGAGGGCGCACGATCTGACGCGGGAGAGGTCACAGCAGCGGTCCCACGGGAGCTGTTCATGTTGTCCTTGTTTGAAGGAGAAAGCTGGCGTTGAGTTTCATCGAGGTTCGCTGGTGAAGGCGGTGTAGTGATAGTGTCGGAAGAAAAGGTCGTCAGCAGAGGAATGGGCGCCGAGCATGCGATCTGTGTCAAGACATCGGTAGCATCTTGTTGCTGCACACCGGCGGGCAACAAAGCGCTTGATGACATTGGAGGGCACGATGCCCGGATGTGCTGAGAAGGTTCGTAGAGCGATTGTACCATGTTGTGGCTGCCGTGACCGCTTGTGCGCTCCAGGGCAGGGCGCATCAGCACCACAGACACCGAGCCGCTAGATATATCACTGGGAAGCCGTTGTGGAAGCTGTCTGGAGTGATGACGAGACTCCGAAAAGAAAGATTCCTGAGCAGACGAGGGCTCCGAAAGCAACGGCGACGTGGTAGACATAACGGGGAAGAGCGGCGCATCTAAGCGGTAACCATTTTCCTGGCGGATGGAGGCAGTGTCAATCTGGTAGACGCGACCCTCCTGCGCCGCTGCCGCTGCACCCGGTGGCGCATCCATTCGATTTCGCTGCCCCGGTGACACCGTGCAGGAAGCCCACGGAGAAATCGGATCAGCCGGCTGCAAAGCGCTTGCCTGTCCGTCCCTGGCGCGTGGACGTTGATGGAGTGACTGAGCGGAAGGCGGCAGCTTGGCATCTAAGACGTGAGACGGCAGCGATGATGGCAACCACGACGACAACATTCTCATCGCTTCATCTTTGTCATGCCCACTCGCATCGACCTGTGCTAATTTTAAATCCAGTCGTTCGAGGAGACGTCCCTGACGGCTAAGACAATTTTGAAGCCCCAGCTGAAAGGCATGCAAAGCTGCAGAGCTGTTGTTCACAGTCCTCGAATGCACTGCAGAGAGCGTGGAAGTCATCAAAGGCACACTGCCATGCATCATGGGTGGGGCAGTCGTGGGAGTAGTATTCTGTGCCGTTTCGTGGTCAGTCGCTGGTGACGCGTCGAAGCAGCGAGTTCGCAGCCCTTTGGCTGAGGCATGCTCCGACGACCTCTCCGGTGACGCCTTCTTCGATGTACTGCTTCCCATACCCCCTACCGTTCCCTCTTCTGCGTCCTGCTGGGGACCGCAACGATCGCCATTAACCAAGCGGTTCTTCGGTATCCCAAGTGCTATCGAGTAGATACCGCGGGGGTTGCCAGGGGATACGCCTTGCGCCGTCAACGAGGACGATACTGAAGTATATTGCTTGTACCGCACCGGAGTGTAGGAGACGCCGTATGGATTCCGAAGAGAGCGCACTTCGCTGTACCGCCGCTCCTCCGGGTTCCCCGAGGTGTGCTTGGCGCCCGTGTGAGGCGTGCTCTGCCGAAAAAGGCGCGCGGCCTCTTCCACTTTCGAGGAGCCCCGCCTTCCTGAGGAAGGGCTAGCCGGTGGTGTTAAGGCGCTGCAGCGCTTCTCCGGCGACCTTTGCGCCCTTGCGGCCGTGGACGTCGTCGACGCCAGTCCCTCCGCCGACGGCGACAGCGCTCGGAGCCGCTTCTTGGTGACGCCCTTGGTGGATAGAGTACGGCCGCTGTATCGAGGCGAGCTCCCATTCGGAGTGGTGGGATCAGCAGTTGCCACTCGTGAAGCGGGCGAGGTGCCACCCGATGTCGCCGGCATCAGGGCTCACTCACTTCAATTTATTTATTTTTTTATTTTTTTAGAAAGGCGTGAAAATAAAATAAAAAGGGAGAAAAGGAGGGGGGGTAATGAGAAAGAGGAAGCGCAGCACCACCACCCCTCTCCTCCTGTGTGCAGTTGCAAAAGAAGTTTTCTACTCACTGTTTATTGTTTCGTGTTGCTGCTCTCCAGCAGTCGCAGCACGCAGACAAGAAAGAGAGAGAGAGTTACCAGTAAGAGGAAACAGACTGATGCTGTAAGCAAAGATATTAGCGTCACTTCTCTCAAGGAAACCAACTCAGAAAAAAGAAGATGTCCAACAACAAGGAAGAATGTATATACAACAAAAAAAGAAGGAGGAAAAGACAACAGAAAATAATCGCGCCACTTCAGTGTGTAATGAAAATTCGCTGCAGCAGGGGCAGCATCATTTCTTTTTCTTTAAAAAAATGAGAGAGAGGAGTAGAGAGGCGAAGGGCTCAGAACAGCAGCTGTAGCAAAAAAAAAGGAAAATCCGATCGCTGGATAGGGTGGGAAGAGATCCCCTTTCCTTTTCTCTGCTGCGGATATCACGTTCTGCTTATCTGGCCTTCTTTTTTTCCTTCCTTTCGTTTGGTTCTTCGGAGCCCCACAATGGACACGTTCGAAAAGAAAGACTAATGATCGACGTGTAAGCAAAACAAAACAAAACAAGAGGGAAGAGGGGAGAGATAGAGAGAATGGTGATGGAGGGGGGAAGGGATGGAGAAGAAAGCAGGGTGCGTATGTGTGTCGTCTAGGCGTTCAGCTTTGCGAGAAACTCACAAATTTGTGCGTCAGGGAAAGGCGGAAGAGGGGGGGAGAGGGGGGATATGACGTACAAAGGGAAGAAGCTGGGGAAAGGCAAGAGGAAGACGAAAAAAAAAAGGGAGACTAGTACAAGCCTCTCTCTCTCTTTGTGAGCACGCGTGTTACGTAGTTCCCAGGAAAACCAGCAGGCACGTCGACACAGAAAAGGAAAGACCGTCACCGGATGCTTGATAATCAAAAGAAAAAGATCGCGGATGTACGGAAAGAGAGCGAATAAAGAAACAAAAATAAAAAGTGGGGTACTATGCAAAATAATGAAAACCATAATAGCTCAACTCGGTATAAGTGTGTGTGCGTGTGCGTGTGTGTGTTTGTGTGTGTGTGTGGCTAATCAAACAAAATGCGAGCAGGAGCTTCCCGGTGAGCAGTCCCTCGAAGCACAGAGTGTTATATTTTTTTGTTGAAAGAAACGTGAAGAGCCGAGAAACTGAAGAAAAGAGAAGAAGAAGCACGAAAAGGCTCAAGACGTGTTTTTTTTAGCTTTGTGGCGACGGTTTTTCGCTTCTCCTTTGCTCAACGCAGCGAGATGGGACAAGAAAAGCAAAACAAAGAAAGAGAGAGAGAGATCTTTGTCAGGGGAGAGAGAAAACAAAAGAGAAGAGGAGCAGCAGCAAGTTGTCTCGAAATGGGAAAAAAAAGAAGGCAAACAAACTCGGTTCGTACTTTTCGTGAAGAAGGGAGCGATCCCAGCCCACTAGAAAATAAAAAAAGAGCCTACGTGACGTGGAGCGAAGGCAAGTACACCGCTGCGTATCCACGCAAGGTTTATGATGTGCGTGACACACACACTTACTCTCTCTCTCGCCACGCTCTTAACGGATCCAGAGGGATGACAAAGGATATATATAGATAAAGGGCGGGAGCTTTTACCCGAACGCACTCACCGAAAACGAGGCACGCGGAAAGTTGAAAAGGGGAGGAAAAAGAAACAAGAAGGATAGAGGAGGAGGAGGAGGAGGAGAGAGAAGAAGAGAGAAGGGAGAGTGCACAGAGATGTTTGTGCGTGTGCGTGTGTATGTGTGTGTGTCACGGTGAATGTCAGCCCCCTTTTTCTCTGCTCCACTTCTCTCCGGAGCGCGGAAAGGCGGGGGAAAGAGAGGGAGGGAGGTGGTAGGCGCCAACTTGAGGGAAAAAACTGATAGGATCAATGAGATTAGGCAATGGAGTGGGAAGGTGTGTTGCCGCTAAAGGAATTTGAGAACAAAACGATCAAAGAAAAGACAAGAGAGTGGGGCAGAAAAGTGTTTAAGGTGCTATAACGAACGGCTTGCGTGTGCATAGGTGTTCTTTGCCTTTTGAGGTTTCTGCGTGCATGCCTCACAGAGCCGCCGTGCTCTACAAATTTCGCTGAGATGAGGGAACCTGTAGGAGAGAAGAAGGAAGAAGGAACAACGATCCCCCTGGCAGTTCATCCGATTCCATCCTTCGGCGGTGCTTACGGAATGTGCGCATGCCCAGCATGCGTACAAGCACGTCGAACTTCATTCACGCGCCACGGAGAGAAAGGCAGCGCTGCCCAATACGAAAAGGGATAATACGATGGTAAGTCGACATGAACGTAGGGATCTGCAACCTCACGCACGCACAAACGCATGCACTGAGGAAGCGCGCTACCGCAACATTGGCGGTCCCGGAAAAGATGCATTGCAGAAATGCATCATCAATTACTTTGCTTCACTCCCCTCGCTCTTGCTTTCCTCCATCCCCACTCTCCCCCTTCTTTTTTTTTCGGCTGTTGAGTTTGTCTTTTTTTCCCCTCGTCTCCCTCGGTAGCGGAGTTGGGAAAGGGTGAAAGGAAAAAACTGAGATTAGGCAGCACTAAGCTGGAGATGATGGAGCAAATACATCCGTTGAGGAGCAGAGAGCGCCGGGAGAAGCGAAGGAGGAAGCAGAAGGCAGCACTGCATCACCGCTGGGATCAATGGGCGAGCCTGCCCACAACAAGAAAAAAAAAGCACCTGTCATCAGATCAACTTCGGAGAGAGAGAGAGAGACAGAGAATGTAACGCCACTATGACAATCCAAGAAAGAAGCCATAGTAACCGCATCTCTTCCAACGACGTCCACAAGTACACACGACGAAGAGAGCAGGGAGGGAGGGCTACAACAAAATGAAAAGGCAGATCGAGGCCTAGTAGCGTCACATAACAAAAAAGAAAGGAGAGAGCCCCCCCCCCCCCCCTGCCCCACCGTTCCCCTGACGAGCAGGAGAAATGGGGGCTCCGAGTCCCTCTCAATAAAAAGAGCGACAATCTTATCGATGGCAACGCCACCACCACGTCAAGAGCTTCTCTCTTGCGGTGGGGGGATCCTCCTCGCTGTCCAGAGGACTTCTCAACGCGGCCGGGAAGGGAACACCGTCGGCGCCTACCGGGGAAGACATGATTTGCTTCCGAGCCTCCCATCGAACCCGGCTGGCGAGAAGGTGCGTGAGTTTCGCGCCCCACGTGGGAAACGGGGAGGCGGCCTCTGAGCAAGCAGCAGGATCTCGGAGAGGAGACCCGTGCGTCGCCATCCATCGATACTCCTCACTGGCGGCAGATGTGTGTCGGACGGGAATCCGAAAGCCGTCCACGCTCACCCACGACATGTGGTGTGAGGAGACCGCACCCGAACTGCCCAAAGAGGAAGGATCACGATGCGCGAACGATTCTGCACTCCGTAGCACACCATTGAACCAAAAAAGACGCCTTGCAGCTTCGATGCTGTCGATGCTGCTGTGGCTCTCTGGACTGCCTCGCTCTTCCTCCGCTTCGTCCTCCACGGTATCCATGCCTTTCCCTATCTCCCTCGTTAACGCTGCTGGGCAGCTGAGGGCGTGCAAGGCTGGAATTACGTCCATTGGCGATTGAGAGGAAGGCGAAGTTGGCGATGTGGCTCTCAAGGATGTAAAGGGAGATACCGAGGGCGATCGTAGCCCTTTCGGGAGAGTCTTCATGGCATCCGGCTCATGATGCGCCAGACCATGAGAAGAGGCACCCCGGTTCAACGAGGATGACAATGAAAGATAAATGGACACATCACCGATCACCTCCTGGGCTGGCGCGGGGGCTCGCGGCAACAGAGGCGAAAGTTGGGGGCAATGCGGTGATGTGGAGGGCACTGTGTTGTGATGCGCGGTTTCGGCATGTTCTTCGCCTTGTTGCAGGGGAAGCGATCCTTCGTGGATGCCCTCCAGCGGCTGAGCCGCTGAACCGCCGCGATTGCTATCGCAGCGGTTCGATGAAGAGTCCGCGGAAGGCATAAGGCGCTGAGGGACATGCACCTCGGCCCGCATGGATGTCACACACTCCGACGCCGCCCTCTCAATCGTTGAGGAAGGGCCACCGTCCATGAAGACATGAAAAAATAGCGATACGATGAACCACCGAAGGTGCCGTGGGGGGGGGGGATGACGAAGGGAGGAATGTGCAAAGGAGGAAGAGCCGCGCCAGCAGAGCGGAGACGGAAAAGAGTGGTTTGTAGAGAGAAGGGGGGGAAGAGATGCATTCAAGATAGAAATGACGTCGTCTCTCTCTCTCTCCTATACCCGTGCCTGCGCCACTCGGCCTGCAACCCACTCAGCCTCCCTTCGCCAAGAGGGGGGTAGGGCGATCAAGAGGGAGAGAGAAAAAGTAAGAGGAAGGGGATCAAAGGAAGTATCCGCGTGTTGTGCTCTATCGAAGGCGAAAACGCTCGCAGTGCGAGCACAAACCATCCCATTCCCCATCAACCCCCTCCCTTCGCACATAAACGTACATACATACATATATATCGCTAAATATATACGAAAATTTGTGGGTTGGTCACTGCATGCCCTGGTATGTCCTGCTGCAAGGTTTAAGGTTGCCATCTACAAGGACACCTCTACAAATACAGCTCTAGAAACAGAAACAGACATAGAAGAAACAGCACCGCACGTACACCTCAGTGAGAACGAAACAGAAAGGAACTGAAGCCTCTTTGGAGTGCCACGGTATTGTTGTCGATCCATCCAACCATCTAGCGGTTCTCCTCAAGAAAAAAAAAGACTCACTCCCCATCACCCCCCCCTCTTCTGCCGCCTCTCCTCTTCACCCCCGGCACCCACCTTCCCAGTTTCTCCACCTTTCCCTCGCCGAAAACTTGTTCGGTTCAGCCCATTTTGGAAGGCAACGACAACGAATCCCTTCATATGTTTTTTCGATCTAACGGATCAAAGAAAGATGAATGGAGGGGCATTGCAAAGGGTTGGTAAGGAAAATGAAAGGAGGGGGGAGAGAGAGAGAGAGAAAGAGCGAAGAGGACGGGGATGCGCAAACTAGTAGGTATGGTGGGACACACGCACGTCGAGAGCGCCGATGAGGTGGAGCGGGTGCGGGGGAGGGGTCTGCTAGAAAAAAAAGCTCAAGTACACATCTTCAGGGTCAGTAATAAGGGGAGGGGGGACCAGGCAAAGGACGAAAGAAACTGGAATTTCGAATACCACTACGACCACCACGACCACCACCGTTGTCCTCCTCTCCCATTTCACCTCGATGCCTTACTCTCACGCACACATGAACGCTCCATTCACAATTCCTTCCCTTTTGATTATTATTATTGGTTGCCGTAGGGTGCGTGTTGGGGAGTCGATATGACGTGCACTCACACATTCTCTCTCTTTGATTCAGCTACCTGCAAGAACAGAGTTACACTGTAATACATTGGTGTAAATAAATAAATAGATAGATAGATAAATAGATATCGCTCTGTGTAGATACATGAAGGCCTGCTGGGAAGCAGTACAGGGATGGGTAAGAGGGGCGAAACGAAGAAGAGAAAGAGAGATGCAAACCCAAATGTTAAGTCTGCAAAGTTAACCAAGCAAATCTTTCTCTCCCTTTCCTCCTCCTCCAACGCCAAAACAAACAAACTCATGGAAGAAAAGGACGCTGACGATGCTATAGAAGAAGCGTTCACACACACCTTACTTGAACCTCTATCAAAGAGTGAGACGGAGACTCCTACAAACTCATCGATGTACCCGCTAGGTGACGCAACCTCGCAAATAGGAAGAAAAACCGCTCACACCCTCCACAATTCACGGAGGAAGGGGAACATACCTAGGAGGATGTCCTTTGAAAACGGAGCAATGCTGCATGCACCATGGACTGGCTAACAAACCGAACGGGAGGAGGAGGAGGAGGAGGAGAGGGGGGGGGAAGGCAGGAGGACAGGCAGAAAAAGCCACGGATGAAACCTCATCCAACGCCACATATGTAAGATCGTTGGAGGAGAAGTAAAGTATTGCAACAACAATGAAAACAAAAAGGGGGGAATGGAGAAAGGAAAGGGAGGGGAGGGATCACAAAGCCCACCGAAACGCTTTCGGGCGGAGCCGGAGAAGTGGAAAAAGCATGCACGTCCCCGTCCTGCGTCACCCGGGGCTGTGCTCCTTGGATGGTTGTCGGCGCACCTTGTTTCCCCGCGACTGCGCAGAGCCCGCTCGGGAGGCACCGTCACCGGCGCGCACCAGAGACGTCCATTGGGCCACAGCATCCGCCATGCGCTGCTTCAACAATATGGAGTATTCGTCCAGCACCCACTGCAGCACCTCTTCTTCACCGTGCGCACCGCGCCAGAGAACGTCGAACCCATCGAACACGGTCGTCAGCTCTTCGGAACAGCTATCTGTCGCGCCGGTACCACCGAGACTGAAGCCACCCGCTACACCAGCAGCAGCACCAGCGCCGCTACGGCCGCTGTTCCCTGGACCAGTAGGGTTCCCCTGCGCCAGCTCCATCCCATTCGCGCCCCCGCCCTTGCGGGTTTGTGCGTTCAAAGTGACCGAGCAATTGGACAACTGCACTGAAAAACGCGTAGACGGTGTAAGGCGGGCAATGGCCGCCGCAGAGAGAGGCACATCCGCTTCCACGCCCTTCGATAGCCCCGCCGTATCGCTCGCAGTACGATTAAGAGGGTCACTGCCCAATTCGAGGGCACGCACTAGAGACGATGCTTCGCCCGACGCAGAGCGCTTCCCAGAGGTTGCATCCGATCGTCGCTGACGAAGCGACGGAGATGCCCCATCGCTGTCACCGACTCCTTCCTCCTGCATGGCCGATGTCGCACCACCTTTGCGCCTTCTACTGCCCTTGCCGAGCGTAGAAGAAGGCGCGTTTTTGGTGCCGTTTTTCGAGCGACGACTTCCCATTGTCAATGAGGCCGCCGATGACGCTGAGAACGAAAGCCGGGCTGCATCTTCCGCGCTCTGAGTGGACTCACCCGCTGCATACAGACCGGGTCGCTGAGATGGAGCACGATTTTGACTTTCGAACCCGTCAAAGTTGTCCACACCCTTCGTCCAACTGAATGAAGCTACGTCATCCTCAGCCAGCGCGCCATGGTCGAGAGGCTTCGTGACCAGCCTGCCAGGACCGTAGCCGGCAGCCACGTCTTCAGGAAGTGGTGGGGTCATGAGAACCACCCTATTCGTAATGGGATGCAGCGTGCATCGCGGCAGCATCGATGGAAGTCGGTGTTGGCGCGTGTACGCGTCCCTCGGTGGTATCGAGGGCCTCACCGACGGATGCCTCGCACCGTCATTCGGAGCCCCCATAGAGACGGCTGAGCCAGACGGAGGTGCGGTGGGCTCACAAGGAAGAAGAGGGAGCCGCGCAACCGAAGCTTCACGGGCCTTCTCCATCAGACGGTCAACAAGTGCTGCGTTGGGATATGAGCCACTGAACGAATACGAGGAAAGGGTGGGCGCCGCCGTGATGGAAGCATTTTGCGTCGGCTCCGCCGACGGCAACATCGCACTCGAACGCTCCCGACACCCTAGGAGTACATAAGAGCCGCTGCACACGGCCGATGGTGCGACCAACGGTTTCGCTGCGGAAGACGGCTGCGTCACCGCCGACGTCGTCGTCGCTTGTAGCCTCGGAGTCATGTGGGCGCTGTTGACGGCGCTGAGTTGAGGGACACTCACAAGTGGCTCCATCGTGGTGTGTACCGGCATTGTCAAGGCGCCAAAGAAAGGGATGGTGTTGCGCAACGCTGTCCAAAGCTGCGCACGGGTCTGTGTAGCCATAGCCGCAGCCGCAGCAGCCGATGTGGCGGAGCCGTGCACTGTGAAAGATGCTCGTTTGTTTGTCAACGACCCGCTCATTCGTTTACCAATCGAAGGGCCACGGCGACGCATCCCGGTTTTACTGTTTGGAGCTTTGACTTCCTTCGCATCGGACTGATTGGCCGTCTCCTCGCTTTGAGGAGCATCAGTCGGGCCACCCCCAGCCGATTTCAAGTCAGCCATAGTCAGTTCTCCTTCACCGCCAGCCTGTGGCCTCTGAAGTTGTTGCTGCTCCATCTGATGACGTCGCAGCTGTCCCTGAAGCTGGACGTGCTGCTTGTACAGCGAGGTGACTTTACTATTCGAGGCGATGTCCTGTGCGAAACTCAGTGGCAGGAGCTCCGCACGGCTGTACACGACTGCACGAGGACGCCTATTGCGTGCCGTCTGCACCTCCGTTGGAGGAGCGGATGTCCCCTCAGTACCGACCTCCAAGGGTATCCTCGGCACAGCAGGAGCCCCTCGAGCGTCTCTACTACCTATAGATACCTTCGTATTTTGAATGGACGAAACAGAGGTAGACACGGTCGATGCTGGCACAGATGGACCCGTTTTGGCGGCACTGGCCTTCGGAGCCTCACCATCACGCTTTGCCGAGCCGTCTCCGTCACTCAGCTGGAGAAGATTCGACGACGGCGCGGAGTACTCGCCTTCGGTCACCCCACTCGCCGCCGAACTCTCGATGAGACGGCAGTCATCCTCAACGGACGGCAGCACTCGCCGACGGAGATGCTTCAGAGAGGTCGCCTCCTGTTGGCTGATGCTCGTTGCGAGATCTGCGAGGGCGCCGAGAAAGACACCGCCGGTGCACTGCTTACTCAGGGGCACGCATTCCCCCTCCCCGCAATAGACTTTGATGAACGACGAAGTCGACCCCGGGGAGACGAGGGGCGCTGCTCCTTGAGTCAACGTTAGTGGCGCAAAAGGGACGGCAGACGCGGCTTGGTTGACGGAGGGAGAAATCGCAGTCATCGTCGTGATGGTGTGGAGTTCTATGAGGGTCTTTCTGCGTGTGTGTGCAAAGTACGTGCGCGTATGTGCAAGACTGTGGTGCTGCTGTGCAACGTTGCTTTGAAGAAGATACTCTTGATGATTCTGCCACAGTATAGCTAAAGCTATGTCCAGTGGCGTTGCTATCGATCCACCGAGGCCTCTACCGGCAAAGAAAAAGAAAAAGTAGGAGAGCAAGTTATGAATTGAAAAGGGGGGCGGAGGGACCAGTCGCACACCTTCCTTCAAGTGGGCGCTACTAACCGAGCCCACCGTCATGGTCGGCGCTCACATGACTTCGATCGCCTCGAACGTCACAGCAGGCTTGGCTTCGAATGGGAAGCAAGGGAGAAGAGGAGGCGGTGACGACGGCAATGAGGAAAACCGTCGAGTCTGTCCTCCGCTTCCCCTTCCCCTTTATTCTTTCGAAGACGGAGAGGGCACACATATCTGCTGGCCACGATAATCCCGCACACACACACTTGAGTTCCTGTAAAAGTTGGCGTGAGTGTTTTCTCCGTTGCAAAGCGAGAAATCAAAAACAAAGAGAGAGGGACGTGGCGGAGGGATCGAGCCTGCAGGTTGAAAAGAAGGCGGCGGGCGGATCCTCTGGAGAAAATCACACAAAAAAGGGGAGAGGAGTGGGCTTTCCATATTCTGCTTGAACGACCTTCGGTTTCACGTACGGCTGCACCGAAGGACGAGGGGGCGCGTGCGTTGGGAAGGAGAGGGACCGAGGGCGGAACCGGGGGCCCAAAGGTTTTCAAAAAAGGGGGAGGGGAAGAGGGAGGAAAAGATGTTTCACTCATCCCAACGTTGTCTGTATTCGCAATATACGCAACCATACGATGCGGAGAACATGACGACTTGATATCCCTTCCCATCCGCCCCCTCGGGGAGGGGAAGGGGCGGGCAAAAAAAAAAGGTTCGGTCCCTCCTACTCTCTCCCCTCCATTACGTAACACGCTGACTCGCTTACCCCCATGAAACAAAGAGTATCCACCACCACCACCCTCCTCCCTCCCATCTCACCCACAAGTACACGTACACGTAGCGGTGCATCACACACATCCGCACACGCACAAGCCTTTCCATGACAAGGAAGCCACCTCTCACCGATCTTTGTGATTCTTAAGCGCTTCATCGAGAAGTTAGGACGAGGGATGAGCGGAGGGGGGGAGGGGCAAAGAGAAGAAAGCAGAGCGTGTTTCGTCTGTGCGTGACAGCTTAAGCTGCGAGCGAAGAGAGCATGGAGGCAGAATTGGAAAAAGACGAACGGAGAGCACAGGAGATCTCGGAAAAAAAATGAATCGTCGAAGATGTTTGCGGGCGAATGTGTGACGCAAATGGCCAACATGAGCGCCACGGCTTTGAAAGAAAAGTAAATACGGTGCTTGCAGCAATGCAAACAGGAGCACCTCCACGTTGGCCTCCCCGCGCCACCGGCGGGAAAATTCTCTCATCAGACAAGGTCACCCATCAAGCGATATCAACTCACTTCCGAAGCCCCGCTGTAAGCACTCACCTTCTGCGGCTCAGAACAGATACGAGAGCCGAGAATTCGAAGAGAGCGAAATAATATATATATATATATATGGGGGGATCACGGCACCGTTCTCACCAGACAGGCAGCGAAGTCTCTTTGTTGCTGCGAAGAAACACGATATCTTCACTGGGGCCCCTTCTTTTTCGTGGAGTTCGGTGAGCAGCAACCACCTGATCGGGGCGGAGTAGAGAGAAAGGCCGCCTAGATCTGTTGGTAGAGACCAATGAACACGCGCAGGTGTCTGCAGCTCGCACCACGCCTACCCAAGTAGCGGGTAGAGTTGAACGATCTTCTCTCTCTCTCTCTGGCCGCACGCCTTCACATCTTCGCGGGTTTCCTTGGCGAATTCAACTGCATTTTTGCAGGGAAGTGGAAGAAAGATCAGCTCACCATATATTTTTTAAAGCAGCACGAGAGCCAGAGAGTTTATCATACACTATGGAGAGCAGCACATTCCTCGTTGTTTATAGAATAATTTCAGAGACATACGGGGCGAGAGATGACATCTCCCCCCCCCTCCCTTTCATCATACCAGATACCCCAGAGTTTACCACATTTTCTCTCTTCTTTTTTTTCATGAAAGGAAGAAGTGTGTGTGTGTGTGTGTGGAGGGGGGGAAAGAAGAAAATAATCGGCATCTTTAAAATCCAAGATGACATGGAGGACGACGAACCGACAAAGATGAGAAGTGGGCCATACGCCTTCCTTACTCTTCTTTTTTTTTGCGGTCGTATCACTACCGTGCATACCCTAACGAGCGTTCCTTGCCCGCCCAGTCGAGGAGCTCAGGATGGTGGCAAGCCTGAAGAGTATAGAGAAGTCAGGTCCGCCGCGAAGTAGAAGTGGAGGTGGAGGTGCCCCTCCCGCCCTATTGCCCTTTTCCCTCCCCATGAGAGGGCTAGGATGGGAACGGAAACGATGACAATCGCAGATGCAGAAGATGTAGCCAGCGCTGCGTAGCTAACCTACAAGGCCGCACTTGCTCCCCCCACCTCTTTCCCTTTCCCTCTACCCATCCCGCTCAAGACCCACCCTGCCGTACCTACGCAACCTCATACATGATGAGCTCGATCACGATGCCCAGGGCGCTTACCAAAGCGTTGAGCCTGAGCAACGCCTTCACAAACGGAATGCACAGGAACGTCATGAAAAGGTTCACGCCCACCACCACCAGCACCACCACACCAAATGACGTGGTGAACAGTTTTGAAATGAGATCGATCACGTCTACAACCGTCACCTCCCCCACATCATCGGCATAATCGGCAGCGGTGAGAGCGTGGGTCACCGCCACCTCCTCATTGGGGGGAGTTGCGCCTGCGCTACCGTCCAGCGCATCACCGCCACCAGGCTGCGGCGCAAGGGTCTCCTCACTAACCATGGCAGACGCGTCATCTGCCGCACCTGATGCCACCCCCTCCACTGGCTTCGCAGCGCGCTGCCGTCGTTGAAGACGCCGCTGGTTGCGGAGATTGCGATTACGAGCCGTCGCCGACCGCGTTACCCTCCCCGAAACTCGCAGCACCTGCCGCTTCAGTAACTTGTAGCTAAGCATCGCGTAGCCCACAAAGCTCAGGGAGAGCAAGATAGTCCCATTTTCGAGGATAATGCCGCGCCAGCCATGAACGAGGATGAAGGAAAACCACTGCCCTGTGCAGAAGGGTACCACCATGTAAAGGCGGTCGCCGAGGCTTCCGAGGGGGTGCGAGGTGGAGACGCGGATGTGGCGGTAGTGTAGCCTTGTCGAGGTAGGTGAAACGACGGCCACCAGCCGTTGAGCGGCATCGAAATCCTCCTCGTTGTCGCCAACGCGGTCACCGTCGTCGCTCAACCGTCGAGGCAGGATGGGGACTTCCTCAGAGCGGTCGAAGAGCGTGAAGAGGCGGGTGTCGCCGTCGTGCTTGCCATCCACGATATCCATCACTTTGCACAGGATGCCACTGAATAGGCCGGTAAGCAGTGATACACCGAGCCACAGCCACGGCGTTAGTGCCGCAGCTCGCGCGGTGGGGTTTGCTGTCACCTGGTCGCCCTCCATTAGGGCAGGAGAGGACGGCAATACCCACCCGTTTGATGCATTCAGCCACCCGAACCCACTGAACGTGCCCAGTGCCCAGGCCACTGCCATCAAGTACTCCCCGCCATTGTGTTTGTAAACAGAGAGGTAAAAGGTGACGGCGATGGCAACGGCGCTGAACAGTAGCACGCGGAGCAACAGTGGCACAAAAATGGCGATGTCAAAGCCCACTGGGAAGATGTAGTGGTAGGCAGAGCCGCGTACCGTCCTCGCTGACCTGGAAAACCCCGCGGAGGTGGAAGGAGGTTCGGGGACGAATGAGTTGCAGTACGCCATGTACACCGCGGCGAGAGACGAAGGAATCCATAGCATTAGAGAGGAAGCAGCGAGGGCCGTCTCGAGTGAGTGACTGTCAGTTCCTCCCGAGGACGCTCGGCGAGCGCCGCTGGACGAGCGGGACTTCATATGTTCTACTAATGCCACTATAGAACGATTGAGAGGTGTTGATAAGCGAGAGAAGAGACGCAAGCGTCGCCTCAGAGGAAGGGAAGAAGACGAAAGCAGCGTATAATGTAAAGAGGAGGAGGTCGTGGACGATACGAAGGCGGTGCCAGTGGGAAGAAGAGATCGCTTTCACGACGCCAGAGCAGTGCAGTCAGCGACTCGAAATTCCAAGGAAAAGGCGATATCGTCTGCCGAGGGCAGGGGAGGAGGATAAGGGAAGGGAAGAGAAACCCAAGGGGGTTCTTTTGGGGGTGCTCATGTAGGATAAAGGGAGAAAGAAGGGGGAGGGGGGAGGAGACAACTTGAAAAAGGAGGTTTGGCGATGGGGCACACTGTGTGAGTGAAGACAAATACCTAAGCATTCCCAGCATGTACAAGTCCGTGCGTGTGGAAGCAAGGGAAGGAGGGAGGGAGGGAGACGAAAGAAGATGCGCAGGCGTGCCGTTGATGAGTCGACGGGCGCCAAAGGAGAGAAGGAGAGAAAGAAATGTGGTAGTGTCGTAGCAAGGTCATGGACGAGAGGAGATCAAGACAAGGAGAAGAGCAGAACGGAGAAGCGCACACGCACACACACCGGCTCACGAGAGGTACGGACTTCCTTACTATACGGTTCATTACAGAAGAAGCACAAAGTCTCTAGGAAAGGGGAGAGGGGGGGTAGGATAACGCACCATCCTCATTCCCTTGCGCCCCTGCAGCCGTCTCAACAGCCTTTGTTTTTCTCTCCCCAAGCACATCGTGCACAGCTGTGTGCGTGTCTGCAGAGCCCAGTTGGGCGGCCAGTTCCACTAGGGACAGTTCTTTTTGCGTGTGTGGTTGTTTTTTCTCTCTCTACGGAAGACGCGACGAGGAAGAGGGGGAAGAAAGGGGGGAGGGGGGGACACAACCGCACACACGGAGGGAGGTCAAGGAATTCGACGTCATGCTGGTATCGTCCAAGTCGCTCCAACACCTTGCAAGGGAGGTCTTTGAGCTTCCCAGCTTTTCTCCTTCAATGTGGGTGTTGAACCCTCCGTTCGTAATCGTTTGCTCTTCATCCACTCTTCAACCCCGGAACACACACGCCTCTTGGCGGTCACCGCCCACAGAATGCAGGTATCGGCGCGAATGGCTGTCGAGCTTCGTTTAAAAGGTGTCTCCTTCTACGACGCACAGGTATTTTTTCTGGCAAGATTGCCTTTCATATCACAGTTTGAGGAGGGGATAGGAGGAGAAGCTACATGTTTCGTTCTCATCTGCGTTTCCGGGAAGAGCAAAGCACTTCAACACAAATATACATCATCACCACGACCAAATACATACGCTTTCACAGAGAGAGAGAGAGAGATGTATTGACGTCAAATGGTGGCAAGAAAGAAGAAAATAAAAAAAGGAGGCTTTCATCGATCCATTACGTTGCCAGAAGGGGAAAAGGGGGGGTAGCTGAAAACACTCTCAAAAAAAAATTGAAAAACGAGAAACATCAGCACGAGGAATGGCGAATATATATATACATATATATACGTCTTCACCTCTACGCTTTATAGATCGCACTTCCGAACCACACCGCTAACGATGAGAAGGAGCAAGGGGAGCAAAGAACACAGGCAGCATCACCTCTTCTCCTTCTATAACCTGGAGTGAAGAAGAGGACCGTGTGTTCCCCTATTCAGTGTACGTGTGTGTAGGGTGTGCAACTCCAACAATGAGAGAAGCCCCTGAACTCCGCCATTCCTCACGCCCTCCGTTCTCCTACAAAAAAAAATAATCGGTGAAAGGGGAGGGAGGGGAAGAAAAAAGAAGGAAAAGGCATCACGGCGCGTTTGAGGACGTCCGATGCACACCACCGATAAAGAAAATGAGGGGAGGGGGGCAATACATCATGGGAAAGGGAGAGAAGGGGGGGATGCGCAGATGTTTGGGAGCCATCGAGATCTCCTGCTTCCACGTCTTTCGATTTCACGAAGCAGAGGAGGCACCCACTCTCCCGTAGCATCATCGTCTTGAAACGATTGGTTAAGGAGACGATCCCACATTCAGGCCCTCGACTGAGAACATACGTGGGAGGGACAAGGTGGGGAGAGGAGGCAAAAGCGGGTGAACACCGGGTAAGCGGCCGTGAAAAAAAAAAGAGGAGAGAGAGAGGGAGCGGGAAGATGGCACGAAGGAAGGAAACCTACAGAAGGGCGCGAGCACAGTCCTTTCAAAAAAAAAAATGCACAGGGAACGCAGATGAGGAGACCTTTACCGTTCGCAAACTCGGCGCACCCCCACCATTCCTCCTCCACCTGAACCTCTCTCTCCACCCTATCCCCCTCTGTATGTTTCTCGAGGCGCGACAAAGAAATAGAGTTCACACTGAATCGTTGATTTGCCTCCTCCCTTTCTCCACCGCCCCCCTCTTCTCCACTCGTTCCATCCCATGCGGTACTCTTGGTCAATTGGGTTATCGTATGGAAGCGTGGTGGTGCGTGTTGCGTGCGTCGGTGCCCTCTCCAGAGAACCCTTACAGATTATTTAGACCCCTCTTTCCAGCTCTACGAGCGTGTGAAGATCATGCGCGTCACATCCTTCTCCTTTTCCGTCACCACTGTGTGGGTGCCCCGCAATGCAAAGCCTTCTTCCTGCAGCGCCTCGGTAATCACAAGGAAAGTCATGGCCCGACCTTTCTGATCGCAGTAGTGCTGACCGAGGTCGATGCGCCAGCTCTTGTACTCTGCAGGGTTGGCCTCGTTCGCGGCAGCCTCACTCGCATCATTAGCGGAAGGGGCATTATTCGGGCCGGCCTCCCCAGCCTCACCTTCGATGCGCTTGATGGTGGCCTGGTTGCCAGTGGCGTTGCCGTTGCCAGACGTCAGGAGAAACTTAGCAGTCTCCCCCGTGCGCTGAGTTGGCTGACTCGTCGTGGTCTGTTTGGGAAGGGCGCGTTGGAGGGCATCGATCGTGTCTTGGCGAATGTTTGCCCCCTGGATCGTGATCGAGGGCGGGTTGAAGGTGCAGGTCACAATGACGTTCGGCATTTTTGGGAGGACCGAAAATTCGGAAGCGGGATGTTTCACAAAAAAAAAAGCGAGTGAGGGGCTGTGCGGCGGCGGTACTGACGGCAATAACGAAAGTAGTAGGAGTCTGGTGATGGCACGAGCGAGTGAAAGAAAAAACTTGTAGGCTATCGTTTCAACCCATTTGTGTCGCCCACGCAGACAGGCAAAGAGGAAGAAATCGTTCAAAGAGGGGAAAAAAGAGGCGGCCGAGGAAGAAGAGAAGGACGACAACGACAGAATGAAGATGGAGAAGAGGACGAGCGAGGGCCAAAAGGAATCTTCGCTGTTGCGTTATCGTGAGCAGAACGATCCTTTAAACAGGAAGAAATGTGCGTAATGAAGGAGGAAGGGGGGGGAGAGGCAATGCAAGTAGTCATCAAGACGACGAGGATGCCCAGAGAAATCAGCTCTTTCTGCGTGCTATTTGCACTGTAGGTAAAAAAAACACCTTACGGTGATGGCATTCGTTTCCACTGACGCACGCCGACATGTGAAGCCCACTTTCATGTGCTCCTCTCTCGCTCTCGCTCTCTCTCCACAATCGCGATGCTTCGCAATCTCATACGCCCGTATTTCCTTCTTCCCACAAAGATGGGGAGAAGAGGGGGTATCGAGGATGTGGAAGGCATCACCCCTATCCCCGCCATCAGCCACGGTTGATTACGAAGTGTGTTTCTTCGACAGAAGCCACGGCAGTTGATACCATGTATGTGAGTAGCAGCACTCTCTGTATTTACTTATATATATATATGTGTATTTTGTGGTTGTACTTACCTCTCCAACTGAATACCAACATTGATCCGCATCCTTTACCCGCCCATAGGCAGTCTGAAACACCAAACCAGGAGGAAATCGGGAGCGCGGTGATTGAGCTCAGTCCGATTCGGAAAAAAAATGCACATACACGTGCGCGCTTTCGGGCCTCTCTTCTAGTGACACGTGTTCCAAATCTCTCCAGTTGTGCATCGTCACAACTCTCTTTACTTTCGTTCTCTGGCTCAGAATTTTTCTCTGCAAAAAGAAATGGGATAGGGAAAGAACGGGCACACGGCCATGGTGCTGGCGGCTCTCCGATCACCCAGTATTTTTATGCTCACCTCACTCTAGAATGGTATTGAATTATATATATATATATATATATTAGCACCAACATCACGATCCAGTGAGTACGTATCGTCGAATGCTTCGAAAAGGGGGGAACGGGGGAGGGTGCAGAACACATCCACATGCGATCTGTGCAAGACAAGGGCGGGAGGAGCACTTCTCTAACAGCAAAAAAAATGAAACATCATCGACATCATCTCTCTTCACCTGGCAACGTAAATTCCACCGTTCGATTCAATGAGCGCTTGCTTGTTGACCTCCCATGGCGGCTGGCAGGCGGTGGCAACTCTTCGGTGGTGTTGATCTTGTCTCGGGATCGCACGAACGTATGCCGCTTCGCCGGTGCGTCACCGCTTTGATCGGCACCGAACGTTCGAAGTTCGTCCGCGAGAGTATCCCTGGGCGGCATGCCGGAGGGTGGTTCTGGCATGGCACTTTTTCTCTCTTGCGTCGCAGATGTCGTGTCCGTTTCAGCCCCCCAAGTCCACCCGCGAGCGTTAGCGCGCTGGATGGGGCGCGTTTCTTTGAATTCCCCCCGTCCTCGATGGAGACCACTGTTTACACGCGAATCCTGGTCACATCCGTTATGCACGAGGGAGTCGGCCGCGGTGGAACTGTGTGCGGCCCGGTGTGGAAATGTGAACGTATTCTCGTACGTAGAGGAGCCGTTGGGACCTGTAAGGTAAAGCGAGGAGGTTGCGGGTGCGATGGACGAGAGCATCGGCGACGACGCGGATGAAGCGAAGTGCGGCGTCGCTTCTGACAGTGAGGGGAACGTTTCTGTCGGATCGATGCGCCTCGGAGGAGCAGAGGCGAGGGAGGCAATGTTGGCAGAACCCGACCAGCCCCCTGTCACCCCAATCCCTCCAGACATCCGTCCTTCCCTTCCAAGAAACGATGATGGCTCCAACCCTCGGACAAATGAAGAAGATATCGGCCCTGATGTGCCACCCCACGTGGAAGACGAAGTCTGTTGCTGACGCGAGAAACACTGCGGATTCGTCCACGAACCAGAAGGCAGATCTCTCGCATCCCAGTCTCTTGCCGCACTTTTGGTCTCCGCTGCGGCCACTTCACGAGAACGGCGCCGCGGATTGCGTTTCGCCGCGGACGTCGGGAACTCCGCCAGCGACGTTACCGAAGTGACAAACAAAGGGGCGATAAGATGGAAACCGGGTAGCCCTGACAATGCCACGCCCAGTGCGTTGTAACGAGGGATGACCATTGGCTCACTGCGGAGCTTTTGATGGTCCTGCCGGTCGCAGCTACCGTCGTTATCGGTGCGGCGTCGTGTTCGGGGGGGCTCGTAGAGATCTCGCTTTTCGTTGGGAGTTACTGCAGCGGTAGAGGCAGTCGAGGGCTGACGAGGTGTGCTACTGGTGGGACGGGGAGGCGTGCACGGCAAGCTGGGCTCTGTAGAGGATCCGCCACGGCTGCCCGAAGTCATTTTCAGTGTTGCCTCATCCTCACTCAGCTGCTCCCGAGCACGACGCCACAGCCAAGAAACCCCCTGGAAGACACCCTGCGCACCGCGGTAGAGAGAGTTACGAGATGGCATCAGTTCCGTGAGCCCTTCGACACTACTGCGGCGGGCACTACCACGAGACTCGAGACTGTATCGCCGACGGTAGTCCTCCTCCTGAAGGGTCATTGGGACGCGAGCATCACTGCGTGGCATGTAGCTGCGGCTGCCCTGCTCGGAAACATGCTCTTTGGGCGCCTCCATCGAGCGCCTGGGAGGGAACTGAGTGTCGCGCAGAGGAGTAACGGCGTCCCCTACATCCTTCGATCTCTCTTTGCCATCTATTTCAGGCTTCGTTACTGTATCACCCCCAAATACCCAAGGCTCCACTACCTTCGTTTCCTCAATCACAACGCCGTCTCCACGAGCCACAGCCACCCGTGCAGCAGCCCAGTCCACCGCGTAAGGGCTCTGCGAGCTCAATATGGCTGCGTACAGGCGGGCACAGGAGCCGGTGATATGCGGCGGTGGCACATCTGTCGCGACGCGCAGCGTCATTTCCCTGCGCCCCTCAGCGCTCGCTACGTTTGAAGCGTGTGGCATTTGTGTATGTTGACGGCGAAGCATCACATCGACGAGATACGGTGTTGTTAGAAAGGTCAAGAAAGCCGCGTCAGTCCCTTCCGGCCCAAGCGCGAACTCGCGGGCGGTACGAAGAGAGATGCGAGGAGCCGCACGTCGTTCAGCCAGAGTCACCGACGTCGACGCTGGCGACCCCCCTCGTAGTCCGCCAAGAGCGGAGGTCCCATCGAAGGCCGCGATCGCGTACTGAGCCGCTGCTGCAGAGGAAAATACACACAACAACACCGCACAACGGTAGATGGGTCGCCAAGGCATGTCATCACTAGGCGGGCGAGCAGGAAAGTAGAACACAGCCGAGAGAGCTGGCCCGCCGCAGCCTTGAGAGTTAAGCCCTCCACCGTGAATGCCAGTATCCTCGGGTGCGCGGGATACTGCCGCGTTCAAAGCATCGATAGCGTCATGGATATCATGGAGAAGATGATTAGAATGAAGTAATCCAAACAAAAAGGCACTCCTTTCCACAAGATCCGGTGTTGAGAAGGTAGGAGGCATCCCAGGGAGTGTCACAATGGACGCAGTCCCTGCACCATTGTCCACCCCGTAACGGACAGCTGCGGAATGAGCGGTGGCCGGGCTCGAGGCTGCCGCGGTCGTAGAAGAGGCACCAGTGCAAAGGCTCGGGCTATCATTTCCCAGCCCTAGAAGAGCAGCATCCTTAGCGCGCGCATTATCTGCGTTTGATGCTGTGCATCTTCCGCCGGTCGCAGAGCTGGAAAACATCATAACCGTTTCTACTGAGTTCGGGCCAGAGGGGGAGGACACCACGTCAGCGTCCTTCCCCTTTCCCACTATGTCAGCTTTCGGTAAAAGAATGACGCGCGAGAGTTTTATTTTCTAAAAAAGTGGGTACCAGCCAGTATTTGGTGCTGGTGAACTCTTCCCATGTAGCAGCTTTTATCCTCGCCCCTCTCAACTGGTTTTTTCGCTTCTGTTGTTGTTGCTTTGCGTGTGGCAACACACGTACGTATGCAAGTCTGAACAAACACCGACGCGCACCGAGGGAGTCGACAGTAAGTAGAAGAAATTCCCGGAATTGAGAGGAAGAAATGGGTATATATATATATATATGTGTGTGTTGTATGAGCAGGGGAAACGAGGGAGTACGAGAAATTCGAGAAACTTGAAGAAACACGGCCGGAGAGGGAGAGGAAAAGAGTAGCATTGAGATCGTGAACGTGGTAATGCCGAATGGAAAGTAGGAAGACCGCATGTGGGTAATTGGGAGGAAAAGTGAGACGGCTTGTCAGACGCGTACACACCTCCCATCTTCTCCTTTTTCTTTATTTGTTTCCTTGTTCAACAAGGATGTAGGAAGGAGCCGGAGGGAAAAAAACAACAGTTTAGGAGCGAGAACGAAAACTATTTCCTTAAAAGTAGCATTGAAGAAAGGCGAAAGGCGCGTCTCACCGGCAGCGCATGACATCTGCATGGTTGAATGGTCCTACATTCGACCACAAAAGACAAAAGGAGGCGATGGCTATATACTCAGAGGAGAAACGAAGAGAGAAAAGGCAGGGAGAACGTTACTGCAGCGATGACATGTCGTTGGAAGTTAGTGTTCTCATGTTACGTTCAAAGATTGCCTGGTGGTCTACCGCCCTTCCCTCTCCCTCAATGAATTATCAGAACCGCTATTTTCTCCGCCGTGGCAAACGCTGCTGCTTTGCCATGGAAGTACACCCAACTCGCCATGGGTCTCATCACCATCTGCTGAGCTTTACTGGTGAAATCGACGCGGGGGGGGGGAACGCACTTCCTGTGCCATCTCGCACTGAACAGGCCGTCCTACCTTTCACCTCTTGGCACAGCCGCTTACTCTGTAGAGGCTTTTGGGGTAGGCACCTGAAGCGTAGTGCAAGAAAGGGCTGAAAAGGAGAAAATGAAAGGGACTTAATCGCGGTTTTCGCAGCGACAGTGCGAGGGAAAAAATTCTAAGGCCCCGAAAGAATCGAATGCTCGGTGTGATGGAACGGACCCACAACAATCGCGGTATTCAGTACACATGCCGAACCACGACGGAGCGTTACAAAAGAAAAATTGGAGGGAGTGGAAACAAAAAAGGATGGACCTTTCCAGGGTGGGAAGATGCGCGCTCAGCAGCTGAAAAAAAAGAGAAGCGAGAAGTATCGACAAAGCAAGAGAACAAATTCAGTCATGCAGCGAAAGCGAATGTGCCACGAGAAAGTGTGAGAAAGGCAAGAGAGGATGGTGGAAGTACAAGAAGGCAGTAGCTGAGATCAAGGTATTCGGTGGTGTGTGTGTGTGTGTGTGTTTGTGTGTGAGTGGAGAAGGGGGGGAAGGAGGGGGGAGGGGGTTGTTTCTTCTTCTCTTCACGTCTGTATCATCCTACCCTTTCCAACCGCCTACCCCCACGGACCTTTCTCTATGCGTCGATCTACCCTATCGACAACCAGACAGCGTTGGCGATATTTTCCCCACCCCCACCCTACAGAAGAAAAAAACCCGAGAGGCAGGTAGCCGTACCCTCCTCAGCGTCCTCGCAGAGCACACAGGAAAAAAAAGGAACGGATCGAAAGCATCCGTTCCATATGGCACATATTTGACGTAAGCGAAAGGGGAGGAGAGGAGGAAGGGGCTGGCGCGTGCGATCCTGTGGGCAAAAAACAAAAAATGAGGGAAAGAGAAGTCCCTGCCCAGTCCTCTTCCCCTCCCCTCCCCCCCCCAAAAAAAGCGGTATTCTCAGCAGCAACAGCGCCAGCCACAGAGGTAACTTTTTTGGTGCGCGCAGAACATGACAGAAATCAACATCTCACAACCGTCGTAATAAGATAAAGATATAAATCGGAACACTCCATGCTGCAGCAATCATAACGGTGACGTCTTTCTTAGAAACACCATTCGGCAAAAGCATCCTAGCAGAAACATGGATGGATGCTGATCGAATAAATCGAAACCAACGAAGAGCCGTTGGCTTATTGTGTTTGTGGTGTGCGCTGTTGGTGCACCCATCCTTTGCGTTTGTGTGGACGCACACCAAGTTGCATGGTCACAACTACAGAAAACAGAGCAGAAAAGGGGGGAGCTTATATCCGAAGGAAAAGGGCGGTACACGCACCCGATCTTACGGACTCTTTTTTCAACAAACAAAACATGCGCGCCAAGGGAGAGCAGGGGGGGGGAGGACGAAGGGGGGGGAAGGGCAAAGAAGCCCAGAAAAGAAAGAGGTAAATAAGAAATCAACGCTCATCAAACCGTACACGACAAAAATAAACACGTTTCAATCTCAAAAAAAAAACATCCGGCCCGGAACCTAATATCAGCGAAGGCGCACGAAGAATGTTTGCACTTGTTTCCCCCTCCCCCCCCTTCCCCACCATTCTGAAGAGACGACTTGGGAATGTGACACTTTTTTTCGCGCAGCCTCGTGAACTCCAAATAATGGTGCCCTTCGGTATGCCTAACCCACAGCCATATTGACAGGAGAAGAGACCAAATACATCAGACGCACCCTACACGAAATGCAAGGGATGCACCACGGTAAGCTAGCATCATAGGGATCGTGATGCTAAATGGACTGCTTCCCATCCGTAGCCGACGAGTGAAGGAGTCGTGTGGAGTCGGATGACAGAGCACTGCCGACACCCGAATGCAGGTCGAAACTATCGCCCAAGTTCATATTACCGCCGCTGGCAAAACTATTCGGGGCGTTCGAACCACCCACTGGATAAGTGGTTGTGCCGCTGGCATTGCTCCCCCCACGGCCGCCCAAACCACCCCGGTAAAAAGTCTGCTGGTGTGTGCGACGGCGCTCCGCCACCACCTCCTCCATCCACGTGTGAATAGAAGAGTCACTGAACTGTAGGACGGGATGATTACAGAGTTCTGCAGCTGTACTTCGGGCTTTGGGATCACGTTGCAAGCACGCCAAAAGAAAATCACGCACCCCTGGTACATCGCACTCGATTGGTAAGGTGCTGTCTTCGCCCATAGCACGGTAGTAGTCACACATTTCAGGCAGTCCCAGGGCATGCTGCGGCAGCTCCACAGAGAGCACTTCGGCGGCGATACAGCCAATCGACCACACATCGCACGCACGTCCATACGGATCCCCTACGAGGATCTCCGGTGCCATATACGCAAAGGTGCCTTTAATGAGACGGAGGTCCCCACCATGTTTGTGCACGGCCGAACCGAAGTCTGTTATTTTGATGTGGCCGTGACGGAACAAGATGTTGTCTGGCTTCAAGTCACGGTGCACTATGCGTTTGCTGTGTAGATACGTCACGGCACCGATTATCTCACGCAAGAGTAGCTTGATCTCTGGTGGGTTCACCAGTTTTCCACTGTGAATTAGCGAACCTAACGAACCCCCCGTGCAGAGCTCCATGAAGATCGAGATGCAGTTGTCATCTCGCTCACAGAAGTAAAACTGAACAATATTGGGGTGTTGCAGGGAGCTCAGAATACCGACCTCCTGTGCTATCTCCCGCAGCTGAGAGTCAGCAATGGTAGAGCTCTCCGCAGCCTCAGTTGTGACGCCAGAACCCTGGATGGTGGTCACCTGGCCTTCAGCCGCTGCTGCAGAGGTGCCACTTACCGTGTTAGAGGGGCCCTCGCGTGTGACGGCACCAGCGTTACTGTTTGACTGTAGCTGATCATCGTTATCAGGATTTTCTTTCAGATATATCCGCTTGACGGCACACTTTGCCGCTGTGGACTCCATCTCCGCCTCAAAGACATTGCCATATGCACCGCCGCCGAGTCGCCGCCCGAGCGTGTACGGGGGAACCTGAAATTGCTTCGTGGATGATCGTCGCTGCCGTTGTTCTTGCCCCCCTGGCAGGATGGTGGAAAAAGAGGTGTTTGCCTGCTCTGGTTTTACGCCCAAGCCCGAGAAGAGCAGTGTGTTGAGCACGGCGGGAGAAAACGGCACCTGAATCCGTGTCGACGTCGGCACACTGACAGCACACGAGGCAGACGAGCGGGCAAAAAAGAAAACTGGGTGGCATTTTTCCTGTAGCCACGAGAGCGCCGTGTGCAACGATCGAGACCCTTCCGGAGCATCGGGAGCGTGAATCAAAATTACCTTGGCGTGTTCAGTGCCGCGTGTTAACTCTGAATCAAGCATTTCAAGATCATGAATGCGTAAGATCATGAAATTGTAATCCCACAATGACGATGCCACCTGATAAAGCAAGGTTGTGTCGCGGCAAAAGAGCAGCGCTGTGACGCTCGTACTTTGTGATAGTGGAGCAAGATGCTGCTCCTCGAACATCGTCTCCTTTGCATCAGCACTCGATTTCTTGGTGGAACCGTTCCTGTCGTACTTCTCGCTGCTACCTAATACAGCTCCCCTCGGCAATCGTGACACAACACCGTTGGTGTCCGAACACTGATGAGGCAATCCGAAACCATTTGAGGCCACCAAGTGGTTTTGACCTAGGTCAGGCTGGAACTGCCCCGAAGCGAATTTCTTGCAAACGGATTCATTGCAGTTAGTGTCAAGTCGCTTCTGGATTGCGTTACCATCTTGCGAGAAATGGTTGGTGAGAGAGTTGCAGTTCTCATCGGTCAGCCTCATCTCGTCTTTGAATCCGCTGACCGCCACACCGCCTCCATGTTTTCCGTCTTCATCAGGGTCGGATAGACGGCGCGGCGACCCATCCGAGGACCGAGGGGCCTCACCCTCTGTAAGCGCTCTCAAATTGCTTACTGCGAGCGACACCTCATCCTGTACATACCCATTATCGGCACCAGCATCGCTCTCGGTAACAGGAAGGCATCCCTCATAAGTAGCACTAGAATTCCTCGACACTCTCAATGCACTTCGGTAGAGGTCAACATTGTCGTCATAATCTTCCTCTTCGCGTTCCTCCTCCTCCATCTTCTGCTGTGCAAAACGCACGGCATCTTCACGGAAGTGTCTTGCTGCCGCATCGGCACAAGTGTTGTGATGAAGAATGAGCATGGCGGTTATGTGCATCAACACCACCGCAACACCTAGGATTAGGGAGAGCGCGATGCACACACTCGTATTGTGTCGACCAAACACTGCCGAGAACACAATACAGAGAATTGAAGTGACGAAAAGCGCAGTGAGGAAGCAAGTGACATTCCACCGGTGTTGCGCAGACCCAATCCAATGCCGCGCCCTGTACAGGCATGTGCTCCTGAGCAAACAACTTTGGTCCATTGAAATGGCGTCGAAAAGGCGCGAGGAAACGCTCGCCAATGCAGGGCTATTAGGACCGCCCTTTTTCCACGCCGATGCAACCTCAGCGACCAGCGCGCGCACCTCGGGCTTCGACCAGCGCACCAGTAATGGATTGAGGTAAACATCATCTAGCTCACAAACCGAAAAATGGATGCGGCTCTCTAGTGTGTGAAGCTCCTTTTCACGTATCTGTGTCCAGCTCGGGGTTAAGGATGGGGACGAATCAGCCACGTGGTTCGCAGCATTCTGTAGGGTCATCCCCGACGCTTGGTGCTGCAGCAGGAGCTCATTCCACTTTATCATGGTGGCAAAGAGATAGAAAAGAGATGGAACGCGCAACCACTCCTGCTCACCCTTTTGGCCCGTGAGCAAGTCGCCATTTTGTACGCCATCGCTGTCATCGTAGTCTAGTTTGACGGCATTCCGGTTTCCATGACCGAATTCTTCTGCATCGATTCTCTCGGTGATGTAGTGCTCTGTTGAGCTTCCACTACCGAACGGAAAAGTAATGGAGTAATGTGCATCGACTGGCCTTCCTTCACCCGTCGCGCCTAAAAACTGAGTAGGGTCAAGAGGGTTTGCCTCCATTTCATTGCCATCAATTTTGTTTCCTTTATCCATCTCACTCTGTTCCCTTACCATTGAGCCTATTCGAACTGCAGCTCCACCTCCCAGCGAGGTGCTTACCGATCCATTACCTCTTCGAGCCTTAATAATGACCCCATGAGTATCAGACTTGCTAAAATCTCCGGCACCAGTGCTTGCCTCTATCGCGCAGCCAGTTGGTGCAAAATATTGGAGTGAGTTCGGCAAGCCTGTCTCGGCAGTACGACGCGAACCAACACCCTTACCGACCGTTTCATCTTCAGCTGAGCCTTCAGCTTTGTTAATGGGTGCCGTGGGCGTTGCAGCCTTTACGGCCGAAGACGTGTCGCAGCCGAGGGCTGACTCCTTACCTTCACTAGAGGTGATACGTAGCGGCAGTGCGGGAGTCTCGATGGCCGCGAGTCCTTTTTCTACATCGCCATTCAAATCGACTGAAACTATTGTTCGCGGGGAGTTTTCTTGAAGCGGGGAAGATTCCTGCGCAGCAATTTCTAGCACATCATCGCCGGAGGGTATTTGGGGATGCTGACTTTTGCCACTCGACGCAGACACTTTCTCAGGCACGAAAACCTCCTCAGAGGCGTCGTGAATCTCCCTGTCGGCATCGAGATTAGCTTGGCGAAGAAGCCCCTGATGCTCTGTCGAGGTCACAATGCCGTTGATAAAATCATTGTGCAAGAGGCTCATCGAGGAATAGTTGTGCGTGCTCCAGCTGGGGATGTCCACCGTGTGCCCTCCATTGTGACTTGCACCTTCCCACTGGCGCTGATTGAAGTACGCTTCCTGAGCGCGACCTTCTGATGAGACAGTCATCTTGCCTGGGATTGGACTCCACCGTGACTGTAGGAGCCCATTCTGGCTACGAAGAGCGCCTCCGTCACTTTCGTCGAAGGCATGATGCTGCGAGACCAGTGTAACAGGTGAAACACGACGCCTTGTAGCAGTAACATGTGTTTTTGGTGGTGCGGATTGGGCGCCAGTTTTGTTCGGCTTGAACGCCAACTTTGATCTGCTACTGTTGAAAGTTTGCATTGAGAGCAACAAGCGTCAAGGGAAGCTATCAAGCTGCCAGCAGCTGGCATATAGAAAAAACAAGAAAGGGCAATTCCAGTTGCGAAGGATTACAAATAGCGTAGGTACATTCCCCAAGATGAATAAAGCAGAGTTTTGTGCGCGATATAAGCAGCACTGGGGTGACAGAATGAACATACAACTGCTTCTACACAAGGAGTTCGTGTGCCGATGGCCCACGCTACCATGCATTAAAAGAAAGCAACACGAGTACTGTAGCGGTGTAATCTCAGAGTCAATGAGCACAATCAGTTCAATCCGCCTCAAGTGACGGGGATCTGTTCAAGTACAATCGATGAATATTAGCACTGGGATTGCGGTTGGTTTTAGCACTCGCAGACCGTCCTCGTGGTAGTGGACACTCCTCACGCATGAATAAAAAGATCATTGATATACGGACACTCTGGGGAGTTTTTTAAGCGTACGAACGCCATTCATGACGAAGGGTCCTTTACTGGCATGTTATCGAAGGGCGGCAATCGGCCACCTGCGGTTACGTGTGGCTGAAACGCGTAAGTAAAACAACAGTAAAAGTGCGATGTGGTGGTGGTGCATCTAGCACAACGCTGTAAGATGGAAATTGTTTCAGCGACTAGCAAGAAGAAATTGGCTTGATAGATATACCTTTACCTTGCAGGCAGGGTCAATTAATAACGTGAAGATACTAATCTTGACCTTCACCCTGTGTCAATTCACCCTGGATCCAAAGAGCTTGATATCTAACACAGAGTCTGCCACATTCCAATACTGCAAGCACTTTCTCGTGTAAGATATCGATGATTCCCCCCAAAGATGATGTAGCTCGACGTTTCTCCCGATATCGCCCTCGCCTCCTGCCCGCTCCAAAGTCAACATTCCGTACGGTGGAGTGAGAATATACGCGTGAATCTGCTGCCCACGAACATACTAGGTATACCAGATCATTACCTGTTGACTATAAACTCAATCAATACCATCTCCGATCACACCCCGATAAGAAAACTATGTGCGCTCAAAGAGACGTGAAAGGCAGGGTAGATGACACGGTAAACCCAGAAACTCTTTGATATGCAGGAATAGAAAGCTTCAGGATAAATTGGGGTAGCTAGAGAGAGATCAGGAATGCCATTCTACTGCTGCGTCAAGCTTCTGCAGAATAGCAGTATGGCCTGTGGATTCTACCAAGTACTACCCCGAGCATCAAATTCAAGACACATCGGTTTATTCATCATCTGTTGTAAATTCTTATGGAAATTTTGCCCCTGCGTTCTCCTACGTCACATCTGTATATCTTGAAGCATCCTCCGGCAACCAGAACCATAAAATCACAGTCAGTGAGAGGAAAGACTTCCAGCTCATCTGGGAATAAGTCTAAATCAAAAAAGGAACGCTGACGCTGATAGCCCTATACAGTACTAGGAGAGAATCCGGTAGTTGCGATGCACGTGACGTTACAGCCACACCCCTGAGTTTGTGACATGCAGTTTGCCGATCCGTGTGCTACTACCTAGCGGTACCACCATTCTGCCAAGCCTTTCTTTTAGTGGAGCCAGCAACTCTTCTTACTAAAGCACGAAAATGCAACAGCAGTTCCAACAGCTCCTGTTAAAGCTCTGTATTTGATACTGAAGGATCAATGTGGCGTAAGAATAGCTGCTCTGTATCCCCGATTTTACCTTGAGGAAAAATATTTGAAAAAAGACACGTACACGTACCCCACCAGCTAACCGGATGCTGGCTACTACATCTGTACGCATCCTCAAATATAAGCAACCAGTAACTATAGTCATGAACGGCACATAAGCAGCTGCTACGAAGGGATTCAAGCTTACTACTTCCACCCATTAATCCGTGCACTTGCGCTCACTAGAGTCGAAAGCAAGTCCACCGATGAGAATCTTCCAGAAGGGATTCTGTAATAACCCCCACTCACGACCGTTTAGCAGTCCTGTAGTTACGGCCGGATCGATTCGATTTTGAGAATTCCGGCCGAGGCGTTCAGTCTGTCCGTGCAGCCTGATGGAAAACACACCTTCGCGCGGCTACCTCAGCAAAAGAAAAAATGTGACTATAATAGCGCGTAGCATTTATCATTAGTTGCACTTTAGCGCGTGAACTATGATACTGTCTTGTTTGGGGTCGTATCAGAGAGACCTCCAGGCAACCACACCGCGTCCCCAGGTGAGAGCTTAACGATCTCACGTTTCTCTCTCTATATATATATATAATTATATAATTACATGTAATATCGCACTGCAGATGTTAGACGTACGGCTTATCCTTTAATCTGAGTGCCGTTAACCCTTTGCGTTCTTGCAACGTCCATTCGATGCCAAGACTTTTGCTGTGGTACAACTTCGTTCCCTTTTCGAGTGCTTAACGGGAGCTTCTACTCCCGCAAGGTTAAGACAGTTACCAGCATGCGGTCGGGATCAAAAATGGACATGACTCCCGGAGCATCAGAAGAGCCTAACGACGCATAGCACCCTTGAAGCTGATATTTCCACGAGCCCTCCATCTGCATAACCGCGTTTACAAAGAAAAGAGCCGACGTTCCTCGTAGCGGGGAAGTGAAGCGTCACATCCTAGAAGTGAAACGGAGCACTTCAACACCAGAAAAGCTCTCTGAGTTCCCGAAGCTTTCACCACACAACAAACGTACATAGTGGCTCTTTTAAACACTCGGAGACGGTTCTCTCAGAGCTGCGAGGGAGACCCAAACTACAGTTTACCTAAGACTCATCGCCAATGCGATCCGTCCGCGTTCCTACAAGGTTACTATAAGTGGTCAAGTTTTATGCTAGTGGAATTCATCAGTGAGCTTCCCGTCTCTTCAGCGATGCCGTTTTGTTGGACGTAACATAGGCGCTCATAACGTCAAAATTAATGTCGTAAGTCTGTTTCTTTCATCCATCGGAAAAGAGTCTGATTCGGCAAACTGAAGTAGCCGACTCCAGCCGTCGGAGTAATTTAATGCGGAGGGAGCGAGCAGGTTGAGGAAGTATACCCTTTCAGCCGGTGCAAAGAGTCTCTAGTGAATCAACTGAGAACCTCCGCCACCGGAATAAAAGGTGACCTGCGCAGTGAGCCCTCTTTATCGGTTATAAGCAGTCGTGAATATCTTAAGAGGCGCAAGCGAGTGCTATTCATTTTGTCATTTCTCTAAAGAGCCCTTGCGCAAAGGTAACTGTTAAAGCGAGGCCAGGACCTGTATTAAGGAGTGCCATCTTGACCCGCAAGATTACATCCCTATCTGCGATGTTACTTCCGATAAGCGTTAGAAGACAAGCATGTCTTCTCTCGGCACGCAGCCGTAAACCTCCTCAGCATTATGCTTTCTGGCCGAGTTCGTCAGTTTGGCACCGAAAACTCCACATTATCTGCACGTGGTAGTTGAAGCGCGACATCCGAACACGCGCGGTTGTGTATACCTTTACTTTGCCGCGAAGTACCCGGAGAATCCCAGATCAACCCAAAACGCCCCCTGACATGAACAGCCCCCCCTAGGAAGAACCCACCAAGACAAGACCCCACCGGCCCAACCCTCCTCATTTCACGCCGCATCGCGAACTTTTCGCCAGCAATTTTTACTTTGACTGACGGCACCATCGATCAGAGAACACGCGGCGGCAGTGGACCCAACCTAACCCCGGACCCATGGTGGGTTTCCACCCCACCCCACCGGCGGGGGGTTCAGTGGGACAGCGATTATCGTCCAGACCACCCGACACCATCGGCATTGCATGTCCGTGATCCCAGCGATGTGGCGGTGGAGGAACCCAAACTGGGCACACGTACCATTGCGGAACGGGGCCAGGATCGCCCCCTGTCGCCGAGTGCATTCTACTTCCTTGTTCTTTGGGGTGGGGCGGTTGTGTTGAGGGGGCTGTCAGTGGAGGATTACGAAGCCCTGTACATGATGGAAGAAACGCCTGCTTGGCGCTTCAAACCAGTGACCATGTCCGTGATCTAGGCAGGAGGGGACGGATCTGGGGACATGGCGCTCCTTGCTAGCCGGTCAACAGCTTCATTGCAAGGGATTTCACAGTGGCCGAATACGAATTGAAAGGACACTCGCACCTGGCGTTGCGGAAGGAAGAATATCAAGGTCCAGATGCGACGCAAGATACCCTCCTCAACAGTGGTGAGACCCATTTCAAGAGCCATGAGGAGCGATAGTGAATCCGTCACAATCAGCACTGTTGTTTTGGAGACTTGACGCATTGTAAGGTGGGTGAGGAGGCGGGTAAGGCCGATCTCCATCGCAACGCACTCCGTTCGGTAACTGCACGCCAAAGGGCCACATCCTTGCGTGGCGGTCGCTACGACCTCGTCAAAACGGTAAATAATGGCAGCAGCACCCGAGTATTCGTCAGTTACACTGCCGCCATCTGTCCAAAGAGAGTAAGGAACATGCTTAAATCGAGCAAGGCGACGCAAGCACGCCGCTAACTTGTCCTCCGGTGGGGAGCCCGCGCGAAGATTTTCTGATAATGATGTGTTGAAGAAGACCCGACCGCTTGTGCGGAGAGAATGATGTGTGTGGGGGGTTTCAAAAGGGTCGATACTCCTGTAATCCCCAGCAAGGCACCCCAGGGCATCCATTGCCTTACGCCCAGGCACAACGACCCTCCTGGCTAGAGTGCCCAGGCATCCCTTGTAAGCAGTGGCCAGGGGGCACAGCCGTGTTCGTCTGAGTAGTACAATGGAGTGTAGGGGAGGGAGGTCTGCCTCTTTTAGGAGATCACGGTCATCCGCGTACTTGAGGGTACCTACAATGAGGGCAGCCACTTTGGTGCGGAGGTGTTCTAAGGACCGGCGACACGCGGCGCTTGCCATGTCCCACCATGCCTCGGCTCCAAACAACAACTTCGATTCGATGAGTGCGATGTAGAAGGATCAAAGAATATCCTTGGAGGGACCCCAGTGCTGCGTTGAGACGGCCTTCAGCTGAGCTAGCCGACGGGATGCCGTGCTGATGGTTTGCCTGATGTGGTTCCCCACGCCTTGCATCGGCTGTAGGTCAACACCAAGCAGGCGGGGATGACGGTTTTCGTTTAGCTCCAGCCCGTTCAGTCGGAAAACCAGTTTATTCTGAGGGCGGGCGCCAAAGGGTGTGTAGGTGGTTTTAGGCGCACTTAGTTCCATAAAGTGATCCTTCGTCCGCTTCTCAATGATGTTCAGAGCCTTTTGCAGTTCTTCTTGGATCTTTGTGTGTTCCGTGGAGGAATACATTAGGGTGAGGTCGTCGGCGAAGAAGGCATGATCCAGATCTGGTATCGTATTGAGGCCGACACTGAGGGAGTCCATGACGATGATAAAGAGAAGAGGACCAAGCAGCGACCCTTGAGGAACCCCACAGGTGAAGACGGCACTATTCTAGAGAGTCTTGTGTATGCATACTTGGGCTCTGTGGTTATCTAAGAGGTCCATGACCCATCGCGTGAGATACGGATCCACCTGAAAACGGCGTAGATATTTTATAATGGCGCCGTGGTCAATCGAGTCGAGTGCGCGGGCGTAGTCTACTAGTACTGTACCAATCTTGACGCCTGGTGAGCGCTGGACGACTTGGTAGAGAAGGAGATCGAGTGGATTGAGTGTGGACCAGTGAGATGGGGACCCGGCCTGCTCACATTGGAGAAGAGGCTCTACTTGGTCTCTTATGTGCCTCGCGATCATGCGCTCCAAAAGTTTGCACAAGTTGCTAGTGAGGGTTACTGGCCGGTAAGAGGCCGGTTCGTTCGCGGGTTTCTGTGGCTTGAGCAGAGGTATGATGATGCCGGTCTTCCATGCCACCGGGACTTTGCCTGTTCGGACACTGCGGTTGAAGATATGCAATAGAGCTCGTTGGCCAGAGTAGGGAAGCGCTTTGAGGCTTTCCGCGTGAATCTTGTCTGGGCCAGGTGCCGATCCGTTCTGCACTTCACGTAGTGGAGTCTCTAGTTCGCCCATCGCGAACAGGGTGAAGGGATTGGGGCTGGGTTTCGGCGAGACGCATAGGGGGGTGTCTCGGTGTCTCGTGGACTTGCCTTGGTACATTTCTAGGAGTAGGTTTGATTGTGCTTTCTTCGTGAGAGGGCGACCATCTTGTAACATGACAGGCGTAGTCAGCGGGCAAGGAGCGTGTATCGCTTGGATCTTAGACCAAGAGCGTGGATCTGTAGGCGTAAGGGCACTACAGGAGGTGATCCAGCCTTCCACACTAGCCTGCCTTACCTCATTGTGGAATTCCTTTGCAATATTTCTATGCCCTTGGGAATCTCTCGGGACTGGTCTCAGGGCGTTCTCTAGTTGCGTGAGCTTTTCCGTCCAGAAGGGCCTGAATTTCGCAGAGCCCGACGGTACGGTCCTATCGGTGGAACTAACGATGACTTGATTTATGAAAGCCACGGCATCCTTTGGGGGCTCTTTGTAGTATTTGGGGTACTTTGAGGGGATAAACCGTGTGGTGGTGGTGGGGGCTAGTTCTTCGTTGCAGTAGGCGTGTTGTTTTCACTCTTGCAGTATCCACTGCGCATACCGGATGCGTCTTTGCAAGCTAGCTTGGCTTAATTTAAGCTGCTGCCGTCGGTGGACCCTTTCCCTCGTCGTCGAAACAAAAACGTCCTGTGAAGAGGGCACTTTTACGGGGACAACCAATGTTCCAACAGGTTATGCAGTGCTCACCTTTTCGCATAGCGCACGCAGGGGTTGGTGGTTTTTTTTTCCGCGTGCAGTTTAACGGACCGGGTCTCTACTCATGCACCCGCACTTTAATTCCTACTGAACAATGGTTACTTCAGACCTTGCAGCTAAATCCTGATCTATGAGCTCAAATCGTCCACCGTGATAGCGTACAACGCGTCGAGCAGAGGGATTCAAATCCGCCTCCGCCTCTTCTCTGCGACGCCTTCTATTCGGAAGGGGTTGGTGGGTGGGAAAACAAAAAGTAACGAGTCCAAGCCTTTCAGCTATTCTTCTCGACTTATCTTCTATGCCGTGTAGACAAGGCGGAGATGGTATGAATCGGGCAGGTGAGTAGGAAGGAAGAAGATGGAGAGATGAAGCTAAGACATAGCGCACGGGAGCTTAGGAGTAAGCAGCGGTGCAGAGAACGCTGGTGCGCATTCGTACTGATGTCCATCATCACTTTCCGACCAATCAAGTCAGCATCCATAAAACATCACCAACAAGCTGACGAGCCCCCACCCCTCCCCCCGATATAGGGTTAACGGTTTCGTGCCATTCCATTACCTTCGTACCTTTTCTCGAGCATCAGTAATCAAACCGACAACTCGGGTTGGCAGCCCGCGGCCTCGAGAAGATGGCACAGAACGAGTTGGAAACTAGCTATCACTCTGAGAAAAACTAGCGTTTGAAGTTGATGTGTGGTTGTGGCTTGCGGAAAGTCTCCCCCTTGCGGTTCATAAATGCGCACATGCGCAAAGACGTAATTGGTCTCCAGGAGGAGTTGAAACGGGGCCATCAGCTGGAGCAGAAGCAAATTTGCAGGGAGCGTTGACTCACGGAAAGAGAAGCTGTCACGATGAATGAAACTTTCTTCCAGAGTGTGGTGCGGTCAAGTCTTTGTTGAAAGAAATTTGGGATGCTCAGTGGACGTACCCTGAGCGAAAAGCTCGAGTTGAAAACCTTCCGAATCTCACGGCTGCAACGGAGAACCAAAGTGATGCGGATGAGGCCGATAACGAGCAGTGGCAGTGCAATTGGAACGCGCAGATAATAAAATTGCAAGAGGAGAGCAGCAACATCAGTGAGGGCCACACAGGGCTCTGGAAGAGAGGCGTGCTGTGTGAGCCTTCGATGCGGTTCGAAAGACGCCCATTTTTGGACCAGGATGCGGAGTGCTTCAAGGCACGTCCGTCGGAAGACATGAAAGCCCAAGATGACTCGTTCTGTATCTTCCTGGCTCTCATTCGCACATCTCCTGTGACCGCTTCAATTGCAATACTCAATTTTGAATGCCTGCCCTTTCACGTAATGTTACCGCCTTCGACTCCCGGTCCGCGACTCGGTAAATCCACCTCTTTCCCCGCGGTTCTCCAATAGATCGAGAAAAATGCCCCAGACAATGAGGACGGGTTGACCATTATGGAAGTGTGTACGTGGAGAAAAGCTCTGCAGGGTTGCTCCGCTCTGCACTGCCTGTCCTTCAACGAACACCCACACACGCCGAACGACGAGGCCCAAGAACTCCGCACCTCTCCTCGGGGTTCAGTAAAGAGCGCGCATACCTTTCCCGTCACCTTCACTTATTTGGCGGCATTGAGGATCGACTGTGTGACGCTTTCGGTGGTGGCGCTACGATACGCTGATCTTCCTGTGGTCAGTTCCGAGTGCCTCACAGGGGCCTTCGAGGCCTCGATAACGGATTTGATGCGACGACACAGCTTATGAAGGCGGTGGCCCCGAAGCGCACAACCACCGAAACTGAGAAGACTTTTTTGTCAATGTGGCGTGGCAGGGAATCCAGCGAGTCACTTCTCTTGCACGGTTACGCTCACGATGGCGAGCCCCCAGCCCCCTCTTCCTCTATTCCACACAGCATTCAAAAAAAAGCGAAGAGACCTGGCCGAAAGTCGAAGCCCTGGTCCTACCTCGGCCAGGAACTTCCCAACAGCGACGCAACCGCCGTCGCCAGATGCCACGATGCGCAGGAAGGTCGACGCCACTGCCCTGTTGTATGAATCTCGCTGTGCAGCGAGTCTGTGCGGAGAAGATAAAGAGGATAAGAGAAAGTGAGACAGATAACGGTGCAGTAATATGGTAAGAAGGAGTAATCAGGCACGTGTGTAAATGCGCTTCCCACAGAAACAATCATTCTGACGTGTCTTACAACGTGCCATACCGTACGGGCACCTCATCCAATTCTTGCTGGTGCTTCTCTTGCAGCTAGGACACCCGAGCACAGGACCCCCTGTCCACCGCACGCAAATACGCGGGATGTACACAGCACAGGCGCCTACAGGAGAAACGACTATGCCGCTGTACGTCAAAGGGACATGCGCAGGAAAAAAATCAATGAGCGTATCGCACACATACGCGGCACACCAAGCAGAAAACAACAACAACATACAGCGTCCGGCAGGACCGAAAAATCAGGAAACTGAAAATGCATCTCAGACGCATCCACCACAGCAAAAAAAGTTCCGACGGTACCGCTCAGTCGCAGTTCTCGCCCTCTCGTCGCGTTCTGATTGTGCCGGCCACACGGTTCCCATCCACAGACAAACAGGAGTTAAGAAAGCACGGCGAATCATCGTGAACTCGCCGCAAGAGGGTGCCAAACGACCTGTCCGCCTCTTAGTGAACCGAGACGTACCTAGACGGACTGCTGTCTTGCCAAACGGACAGGAGAGAGAAAGTTCAAATTATAATCACTAGGAAACTGCTACATAATATACCGATATTGCAACATTCATGTAGCATTCGGTTCCCGGATCCCGCTAAGGAGATCCACAGAAACAAGGGTCCGTGCTGGGCAGCAAAGAATCATTCAGAGGTGTTCAGCGAAAACGATTCCCACAGAAAGCACGCATACCGTTTCTCAGGTCAAGAGGACAGGAAGATAAAACAAAGGCGAAGACAGAATATAACGCAGAACTGACTGAAACGAAGGATCCTGACGTTTAGCTACAGCGGCCGTCGTCCAAGCGAAACACAGCCTGCTCTAGCGCGCAATTTAGGGCCCAGCGAGAGGCCACCTTGGCCACCACAAAGTGAAAATATGAATTACACAAAGTTCAACTAGGGCTTTCACATAGCTACAGTTCCACTACAACAGAGCCCATGGGTGTGAAACCAATGTCATGGAAGAGAGAAAACAGAAAACCGATGATGGTAGGCGCCAGCGGGGGCAGAAAACACGAAAAACTAGGGTGAAATACCTGCTGTGAAAGCTCAAAATACCAAAATGGGGTACAAACCGGTGCGGAACAAACTTATCAGAAACAAAAACCCTTCAAACGCGCAACAAAATTCCCAACGCACTCCGCTCTTTCCATCTCTCTGGTAAGCAATAAGAAACCCGGTGGGTACAAATTGATCGCTAGTGTGCCACAATAACCGCTCACGCACAGAAACCTCGACGTTGGCGGAAGGCCTCGAACATAAATTACCCTGCAAGTGTTCACCGTGACCAAGCCTTTCTAAAGGAGTTGCGCACTCCGACGAAAATGCGTGTCACTAGGGTGATGCTGTGGGGGAATATTCGAAAATGGATTTGGTTTCACGGACTGTGTGCTCAACTTGTTGTGCAGTTTCTGAGCCAAATGGATCGCTGGTAATGAGCCCTTCGTTCCGGAAAGGAGGTTGCGGGTACGAATCTTAGCTGAACAAGCTTTTATTTGACAGGGTCTTCCCCACTTCCCCGTTTTCGCGTCGGCCGAACCGAATGTCAAAAAGAAAGTCATACAGTGTTATTGGCAGTTAACGATCAGTATTTAGGACTAGCTGGAGCCAGGTAGACATTTTAATCTCCATTGGATAATACCCCCTTTTGCTTTCACACATCTTCGGCTTTGCAGTGTGAAATTGAGGAAGTCTATTTCTACGCCATTCTGATCGGGTACACCAAATCATGCGATGAAAAGCGATAAATATTTTTCCCCTCTATCTACCTTCTTCTCTGTTTATCTATTTTTGAACAAACTGCGTGCCTGTGATCTCCTTTTATGATCCGTGTACGAACCCTCACAGCAGCGTCGCCATGACCACTTGCCTTCGCGTGATTTTCGTGAGCCCGCCCACCCACCTCTGCTCGTTTGTTAGAGAGGGTATCTACCAAATGTTTTAGGATGGGACCCTATATCCAAGAATGAGATTCCCATTTGGGCATCGGAGATAATGTTTCTCCCCCATTCTCTTTTTTCAAGGTTCGATTATGGTTTTTTGCCCGACTAATTTTTTTTCTGTTCTTCGTGGTAAGTTCACGTTTTCTCCCATTGTATGGAAAACATCTCTTTTTCTTGAGGATTCCAGAAAGCGATATTTTCATTCTACGGGTTTCCAAAAGCTGTTTTTGGTTTGTTTGTCCGTTCAATTTCCCTTTGTTTTTTCCAAGGTTGGCTTTCTTTCTCCATCTATTTTTACTGCTAGTCTGTAGAGTAGCAACTGCTTTCTCGTCAAGACGGGTGCCCCGCTACGGGCGGAGTCGTTTTGGACCACCCTACTAAGCAGCAGAGAGAGGGTTTCTATATTCTCATCAATGTTTTGAGCCCTTAAGTTGTGTTTTCACTTTCTTTCATTCAAGTAAGTGTTTTTTCTTTTCTACCTTTTCTATGCTCTCTGATGACGGAGAGCGCCTCAACGCGGTATCAGGGTCCATTGCCCCTTTCACGAGGGGGTACCAAGACTCCCTATCCCTGCCGAGACCGAAGCACCTCTGGTGGTGGCAGGATCAAGTGCCTACCATGCGGGGGGGTCGGCACGAGGGGTTAACCTCCACATCTCGTTACTTGATGTCGGTGAACGGGCCTGGGCTTTGGCAACCGATCGGAACGACCTGCGATCATATTCATATCTTTACACCAGCCCAACGGTAGATATCGTGTCCACATCTTACCTACGTATCCTTCTAAGGCTACGAAATGTTCCTCTTCGCCCAGACATCTCCTCTCATCGGGCAATTCTCCAGAAAGATGCACGCATTTTCTCACACGAGCATAGGGGCTCTCAACCGTGAGAGGGGTGATGGCGACTGCGTGTGTGGAGGGGCGTTTCGCAGGCTCCCCTAAGTTGGTGGAGTTCGTAAATTTATGTTTTCTATGGAAGAAGCGACATGCTGAAGAAGTAAAAAATCTTTTCGATGCCACCTGTTTGAGTTTCTGGACTTTTCTCCTTTCAGATTCTTTCTCTTCTTCTATCTTTTCTTTTGCTCGCGGTTGGCTTATTTTAACTGATTTCTTTGCTGCCGGCGTGCGGAGGTAGAGTCCCTTTCTCTGCAAGAACGTTGCTACCCCGCTCTTGTATGGGTCTGTTCGCGCAGTCTCCGCTCCGCCGCCGCCAGAGCCTCTCTTTTTTCTTATTTCCTCCTACCGGGTATCTCGCGTTTCTTTCTGTTCCCAGCACTCCTCACGAAGGCAGGCTGCTGGCGTACCGGGTGCTCCATCCCGCATGGCGCGCTGGCTAAAGTATAAGGTCCACGCAGCCTTCGTGCCGGGGCGGTGTGATGCGCTTTCCGATGTTTTCCATCACCCCCGGTACACATTCGAACTGGGCCCCCGCTGCTGCCAGTCGTGCTGTTGCCCCTGTTGGCGTGGCCTCGCGCCTTAATAAATGGCTCGCTTATGATGGGCCCAGCGCCTCCAGGAACTTTGAGATAACCCATGAATTACCTTGTGGTCTGTTTCTCGAAGCTCATTTGGTCCCTCTGGATGCAGGTGGTTGGCTTCTCAAAGCCTCAGTGAGTTGTAAAGAAATGGTACCGGCGCTGTATGGCGCTTGAGTGGGGTTGGTCCAACGGGGGTCCGCGGGGGAAACGCCACACCCCGCATGCGGATCTGTGGCACTTTCAAGCTTGCTTTTTTCTCCTCCCTTCCCTGCATCGCTTGGTATCTCCTGTCAGTGGCAAAGCTCGCAAAGGGTCGGGACAAGCGTTTGTGGTATCGGGGTGAATGTTTTTGGAGAGGGGCGGCTGTGGGTCCTTCTTCGTATGGGCATGTTGCTTCCGCTTGTGCGGCATTTGTTGTGTAGGCCCTATCCATCTACTTAAGCTGCGCTGGCACAATCGAAATTGCTGTCGCCAGTGGATCGTTACGGCCTTTGTGACTTTGACTCAGTATTGCTTCCAATCGGCCTTCTCGAGGGTGTGTGTGAACTCTACACCCCGGGTTACCGGGGGGACACAGCCTTGCTTCCCCCCCCCCCCAACCCAAGCGAACTGCGAACAGAATGGCATCATGATCACGTCCGGCCGCGTCGTCTGCATGTCGGCCACTGATGGCGTTTTCCCTCGGCAGAATGACGTCTCAGGGGAATGGCCGCCTGTCGGCTGGCGCCGTTCCATGCTGAATAGCGATTGCTGTTCGAACATGGAGGCGCGTTAAAAGTCTGTCAAACCCCAAGGGGTGGTGCCTGTTTCGTTTGGTTTGCCCCTAGTATCCCATAAGTGTCAGTGTGAAGTCGCGTCATAGTCTATGACCGGTGTGAAATGGAGTAGCATCGATTTGTGGAGAAAGTCGCGTTTGACAGGTTCTCAGGCGTTAGGCATCTCCATGCAGCACCCTTGTGCTAGGTGGAGTCGTCGCCGTAGATTACTGCCACCGCGATATTCCCCTCCCTACTAGCCAGATGGAAGGGGGGACCCGTGTGCCACAATCCCAAGCGATCGGCGAAGGTGTGTCGTACCAAACAATTCTCACAGGCCTCCTTGTGTCTATGTACTCTAAAGAGAAACATTCCGCAGAGGTAAATATTGTCTCTTGTGCAGCCTAGCAAAAGCAACTAGTCTCCTCCAGAAAATGGGAAAGCCACAGTTTCTTATTCGCGCCTTTCTGCAGTAGTAATGTGAGCAGAGGGGGTGCGTTTTGGGGTGGTGCTGGGTGGGAATTTCTTTGGTACCTGGAATTTTTGGGCCCGTTGCCTGACCCCTAAGGCAGGGGGGGGAATCCTTGCTGCCACCGGCCCAGACTGGTGGACTTGGTTTCTTCTTTTATTTTGGGGTGGGGGAGGGGAGGGCCGCGGGCTCCAATCCAAGCGTGACATGCGTTTTCTGGAAGGGATTCCCTACCTTCGCATTCCAGCAAGGGAGACCGAATTTCGAAGGGGTGACAATCACAATTGTCACTGCTTCGGGAATGGTGCTATGGGTTGCCTTTCGTAGAATAGGTGCTTTCGTCGCATTTGAACGAGACCCCTTTCCCTGTCGCAGGCATCTCCGGAATTTCGAAGTGAAAATTTGGAAACTTG